>BQKN01000089.1:592347-606866 GCA_022839385.1 Asparagus kiusianus
AGACAGTGTTTGCTGTCTCGCCAGCGAGACAGTGTTTGCTGTCTCGCCAGCGAGACAGTGTTGAAATGGTCAAAACCACCTGGATAACTACCACACACGTGTCCATTAACTGCTAAAAGACGTGGGAAACATCATGGGCGAATCACGTGAATAACTGCCAAAATAACGGAGTTTGAAACGTGGGAAGGCAGTTACAATGAAAACTGCCAGGAATATTCCTTTTCCGAGACAGTATTTACTATCTCGCGGGCCGGGACAGCAAACACTGTCTCGCCCGTCGAGACAGTAAACACTGTCTCGCGGCCTTAACTTGCTGTTTTGTTATGTTTTTTTCAGCTACGTGTCCCAGAGGCTATAAATACCCCCCTAGGGTCACTTCTAACGAGGATCGAGCATTTGTTAGAGCAATCCAGAGCAGAGATTTAAGTTCTTGGAGCAATTCCTTGAGATTCGAGCTTTGACTTGATCTTAAGAAGAATGACTATCTTACTTTGATAAGATCTTCATTTCAAATTCTCACTTCGATAAACGAAGGCAGAATCATTAAGCCCCCTCTTCACGATCTGTGATTCGGCGGTCCACGAGCTAAAGCGCTCCCAGCACATGCAAAGTCCCACAAAAATAAGAATCGATAGACGATTTTTGTGTTATTTTCTTAAAAGTTGTAACTTTTCTTTTGTTGTGTAAAAGAGGTCTTATAAAAAGACTATTTCTTTGAATTTATTGTAATCGAAAGAAGATATAATGAATTCAGCAGCAAACCCAACTTTTGGCGAAAACATGAATTGCATAGGCTTCAATCACTATTCCGCCAACCTCTATTGGATATGATTGTTGAAGCGCTATTTCATCCAACCTCTAACGTATTATTTGTCTACAATAAATAAAAAACACAAACACTAAACAAATAATATTAGTAGTAAATTGCTTATTAAAACATCATCGAAATAAAAAGACCCAACACAAAATATAATACTTTATATGTGGGTCCCCCTAAATATTTTTCTTAAATTCCAATTATAGCCTTCATGTAAGTGGGGGCCCTCAAAAAATTAAAGAAAAATGGAGAGAGAGAGAGAGAGAGAGAGAGAGAGAGAGAGAGAGAGACGGGGGATTTTCCCTGTTTCCCTCCTCTCACGTGCGGGAGAGGAGACAAACCGGCGGGAAAACCCCCACTCTCTCTCTCTTCCTCCCTGTCTTCTCCCCCTACCCTTCTTCATCTCCCTTTCTCTTACTCCATTAATAGATTCTTACACTCTCTCTTATAACCCATCAATTAATCATCACCCACTTTCTTAGCATTTGAAGGTACAATTTTGTAATTTACTCAACTATCAAGTTTATAGTATTAAACTTGATATTTATTTGATATTGTTAGTTAAATGAGTTCATAAAAATTTTTAAATTTGTTATTTTTGATATAATAGTAGTTAAATGAGGTTTTGTAAATAACCACCCATTAATTTCACATTATTATTTCACATTAGTTATTTCACATGATTATTTCACACTAATTTCTCATTATTATTTATGAATTCATAAAATTAGTTAAATTTGTTATTAGTCAATTTTATTATTATTGATAAAATTTTAGTTAAATTTGATCTTAGTATAAAATGATAACTTGTAAGTATAACATGAAATACAAGACTTGTAAGTATAGTATGTTATCATGTAAGTATAGCACGTTATCTTGTACGTATAGCACGTATAACATGCTATACTTACAGTATAACATGCCATACTTATAGGATAATATGCTATATGTGTTATACTTACAGTATAATGTGCTATACTTATAGGTTAACATGATATACTTATAGTATGACGTGCTATACTTACATGATAACGTGCTATACTTATAGTATAACGTACTATTCTTACAGTATAACGTGTTATACTTATAGTATAATGTGCTATACTTATATGATAACATACTATACTTATATGATAACGTGTTATACGTACAGTATAACGTGCTATACTTATAGGATAACGTGCTATACTTACATGATAACATGCTATACTTACAGTAAAACGTGCTATAGTTATAGTAAAATATGCTATACTTGCAGTATAACGTGCTATACTAACATGATAACATGCTATACTTACAGTATAACGTGCTATACTTACATGATAACATGTTATACTTACTGTATAACGTGCTATACTTATAGTATATACCTACTATACTTATAGTATAATGTGCTATACTTATAGGTTTCATGTTATACAAAACAAAATAATGCAATGCTCCATCGAGAGAGAAGAAACTGGATGCAATGATCCAAGTCTTAGCAAACATCCAGTTTAGCTCCTTAGCTTGTCATCAACCAAAAAAAATTCATAATGCGAATAAAATAGACTAGAATATATCTATCATCAAATCTACCACAAAAGCCACAAAACACTAGTAATTTAACCGAAGAATGCAATTGACAAACTATATACATCGTCCTAGAATTATGGCGGAACTTTACATAACCAATTCCAACAGCAGTCTCACAGGTTTCATACTGACAAACATATATTTATACAAATACTTTACAACGGTGTCGTCATCCACTTTCATTGAATCCATGCCTACTTGATCATTACTATCATCCCCACCATCATCTTTATCTACATTCAATCTATCAACATCTTCACCAACCTCCGCATCTCCGCCGACATCCTCTTCCATATCTCCACCATTCCCCTCCTCAACTCCCACCTCATCCTCCTCATTCCCCTCATTACCCCTCCCCCCCTCCATTATTTTCCTCCTCATACTCCCCATTCCCCTCATCACCCCCCTCCTTGTTCCCCTCATCCTCATCACCACCATCACTATCATCCCCATCATCTCCGTCATCCTTATATGCTCTATCACTATCAACATCCTCTTCCTCCTCACTAAATTTGTCCCTCCTTATCTTCAAGAGAAGGTCTAATTCTACTTTTTTTTCAAGTATGAGCTAGTCCAACTCAGCTTTGATGATTACCTACACATAAATAACCCAAGTAAAATTCAATTCAGGGATGAACATCAAATAAAAATCATTTTATAAAAGCATGGGGAGCAATTAACTAACATGGAATAAAAACAAAAATATATATATACCTCTCTCTCTCTCTCTCTCTCTCTCTCTCTCTCTCTCTCTCTCTTCAATCTTGTAGGGGCAGATTCAGTGGCATTGGATGTAGTGGCAACTTTTCTCTTTTTAAATTTTAGAGCCCTCGATTCGATAACATGCTTCCTAAAATTATCCGGGTCTCTAATTAGGTCTTGCACTGCACTCCTCCGTAAAGATCCCAGAACCTTGTAGAAGCTTAGGAAAGGTGGTAGGGATTCTGCTCCTACGCGAAGGCTTAATTTTCTCACAAGCTCATAAAACCAAATCTATGAGAAAATGAAAACTTTAGCTCAACGATAAACATGACTAAGTGACATAAATATATATACAATGGAGAATGACATAAAAATATAGTAAATGTTAACTTACCACTAAAACCGAGGCAAACCCCCCCTATATAACCACCTCTAGATCGATTTCTCTCAGACATCTTAGTGATGGTTTTCTTAGCTTTATCCATCTCAGTATGCAACACATTGTATACTAATTCAGTCCAATTATACTTCTTAAGAGTGCCTAATTTCTCAGCATATCTAAATGCAAACAAGGAACAACTCATACTAGCTTGAGGGCATAATATAAAGCCTATAATGAAAGCCACGAGTATCTGTGGCAAAAGAGGATCTTTATGCTCGGTTATCTGCTTGATAAGTTCACCCATTCTATCTCTTCTAGCACACACAATCTTTTTCTTACCCTCATCACTTTTCTTCTTTCCTCTTCTAGTCCTACGCTTCATATCTTCTTCAATTTCAGCCTTCGTACTATATGAAAGCACAAACTTGTAGATTGTATAACTATCACTTCTATGAAACCGTGTGTTTACTATAGATCCTCCCATCGTAAGACTCGTAATTCTCCTAACTTCTTCAGCACCAAAGGAGGTCCGTTTTCCTCCAATTTTGAAACTATTTTTTTTAACATTAAATACTCCCAACAAACAATCCACCATAATTGGTTGCATTGGATGATCTGGAATATCTAAATACCCATAAAATGAAGTATCTCAAAGGGCGGTTCATTGATCTTCCGACAAATTAGCATAAATTTGGTTTTGAAGAAGGTCCTGAAAGTACCCAACGTTGGATGGAATTCGCACTAAAGCCATGAGATAGAATTTTTTGCAACCATAAAACATAATGCAACTTTAGTTGTCTATCAATATTATACATAATTCCTTCATTAAAACAAATTGCAAAGCATATAATTTCAAAATTGTAATAGACAATCTCAATTCTCGAATTACCATGCTTGAGTTTTATATGAAGTATTTATAGCCTATGATATTTTTTCCTTTTCTCGCTCAGTGAAAAAAAATCTTGTAACAGACATATGTACAGTATCAAATTAATCTCCAGCAATATTTTTTCATTTCCTTTTCTTTCAGTAATATTTTTGTATCAAATGTTAACAAATAGAGCTTTTGTATCAAATGTTAACATATGTACAATAACAAACATTTGGCATCTAGCATCCGAAGAATTGGTCTTGAGGATCACGTTGATGTCCCATAATTGTGACTGAATATATTGCATAAAAAACAATTATATGCAACAATTTATGAATTTCTAAAAAACGTAAGAAAACCAATACCATTCCTCAGTTATAAAGTCATGAATTCAAAACAATATAAATGCTTCAACTAAGCTAAAATTGTTGAGTTAAAGAGCCAATAATTTTCCATGCAGTCAATATCCAAATATCAAAACCAGCAATGAAAAAGATCGACGGCAACCCAACCAATGCTCTGCTAATTAGTACCTCAAACGGCGAGTTCGACGGCAACAGCGAGTTCGATGACAACGATGACTAGGACGGCGGCGAGCGACAACTAAGACGGGCGATAGCGACTGCGAGATGCATCGGCGGCAAAGGGTCTCCGAGATGCGTCGGCGGCAAGGGGGCTACGAGATCAACGGCGACAACTGGGACGGAAATGAGGTGACAGAGCAACTAAGAGGTAGACGACAACAATCGATCGAGAGGTCGACGGCAATGACGACAACGATAACGGCTGTAGACGGACGTTGGCGGCAAGGGGCTTTCGTTTTTTAATTTAGGGTTGAGTGGAAAAGGGGAAGATGAGGAGAGATACTGGTTTATATATGAAAAGGGGTATTTTGGGGTTTTTACCTTGATTCTGTATAAATACATGTGCTCAAAGTATTGTATTTTGAAGATTGAGTTTAAAGATAAGTACAAAAAGTGAATTGAGCTTAAAAATACAACTAATAATGGATGGGTTTAAAGATAAAGTTAAGTAAACAAATAAGCCTAGAAACAAAAACCCCTTAAAAAAACTTTAAAGTTGGGTTTTGATGAATTCTACCTATTTAAATGTAGTTTTCATTAAAAAAATCCAATTTATAGATAATCTTAGTTATGTCGTCACTCATTTAGGTAAACATTTTTACGATCCTAAAATCATAAATTAACTGTACGTCACTCTTTCGTATCCTCATTTACTAGTGTGCACCCCGTGCAAAGCACAGCCTCTATTTTTTTTATTTCCGCTACAGTAATCCTGTATTTAAATATAGTTTATGTAAGTGTTGTAGTAATATTTTTTTAAATGCTACAGTATCTCATTGTGCTACAGTAATAATACTACAATAATAATTTATTATAGCATTTACTATAATATAAATATTGAATCTTGAATCATCACATTATTATTATTATATTATTATTAATTATTATTATTATAGAGGAATAGATTTCTTAGAATTGACAAAAATTTTAAGAATAAAAAATCAATGTGTTCGCTTGATGCGATAAGCGAGTCCTATAAAATTATTAGATTATTATAAAATAAAAGAAAAACCACTTCCTTGAATGAAAAGATCCCCATCTCTCTCTCTTCAATTTTAATCCGCTGACGATGTCAGTGGGCCCCATCCCGTGCCGTCCCCAGCCCCTCCCCTCCGGCCGCCCTCCCCTCTCGGGCCGTCTCATCGCCTTCACAACCCCACCGAACTACTCCCCCCGCCTCTCCCGCCTCCTCTCCCTCGCCGGCGCCGCCCTCTCCCCGTCCCCACCGTCTCCGTGGGCCCCACCCCTCTGACTATCCGAAAGCTTCTGCATTCCCAGTCAGCCGACCAGTTCGACGGCGTCGCATTCACCTCGCGCACCGGCATCGCCGCCTTCTCCCTCGCCCTCGACGGGTGGGCCCCGCAGCCGCTGGCAGGCACCGGGCCCACTTTCATCGTCGCGGCGCTAGGGAAGGACGCGGAGCTTATTTATGAGGAGGGGTTTGTTGATAAGCTCTGCGGGAATTCGACTAGGGTTAGGGTTTTGGTGCCTGAGATCGCTTCCCCTACTGGCTTGGTATAATCTTTTACCCTCCATTTGGTCAAATTTGCATCTTTTCTGAGCCTTTTCTTTTTCCCTTTTGTTGTGTGCAAATGTGCAGGTGGAATCACTTGGCTTTGGACATGGGAGGCGAATCCTTTGCCCGATTCCATCGGTTATCAATTTAACCGAGCCTCCTGTGATACCAGATTTTATGAAAGATTTAGAAGCAGCTGGTTGGACTCCGGTAAAAGTTACAGCTTATGAGACAAGGTGGATGGGGCCTAAATGTGTGGAAAAGTTGATAAATTTGGACGAGAAATTGGATGCTGTTCTGTTTACTAGCACCGCGGAGGTTGAGGGCTTGCTTAAGGGTTTAGATGAGTTTGGTTGGGATTGGAGAACAGTGAATAGGAGGTGGCCGGAGATTCTGGTGGGAGCTCACGGACCGGTGACTGCCAAAGGTGCAGAGAGTTTTGGGGTTGCTGTTTGTAGAAAAGATTAGGGTTAGAGTTTCTCATAGAGAGGTACCCCTTTTATAGAGGTGCACTCTTACAGATAAGTCCTTACAATATTGACTAATTACTATCTAAATAACTCAACACTCCCCCTCAAGATGGGCGATAGATATCAATCATCCCCATCTTGTTACAAAAGATATCATACTCTCTAGAACCTAATCCTTTTGTTAAACAATCAGCTAACTGCTCTTCTGATTTCACATAGCTCAAAGTCAGAACTCCTCTATTTAGTTGCTCCTTGATAAAGAACCGATCGATCTCCACATGCTTGGTGCGATCATGCTGAACTGGATTATTTGCAATATTAATTGCCGATTTGTTGTCACACCAAAGTTGTAAGGAGTCTCTTCTAAACAAGCGCAGCTCAGATAATACGTTTTTGACCCACATCAACTCGCTCAGACCAACTGCCATAGCCCTGTACTCTGCCTCAGCTGTAGACCTAGCCACCACATCTTGCTTCTTGCTACGCCAGGATACGAGATTGCCTCCAACAAATACACAATAGCCTGTAGTGGACCTACGATCATCCATACAACCCGTCCAATCAGCATCACAGTAGCCTTCAATTCTCAGATGTCCAGAACTTCTGAACCACAACCCCTTTCCTGGGCTTCCCTTAATATATCTAAGAATTCTGCGAACTGCCTCCATATGCTGCTATCTGGGATCATGCATATATCTACTCACCACACTCACGGCATGAGTAATATCAGGTCTCGTATGACATAAATATATAAGTCGCCCAACTAATCTTTGATATTGCTCTTTACCCACTGGGTCACCACCCTCGGCACTCATCTTATGATTCTGCTCGATAGGAGTAGATGCAACTCTACACCCCAACATCCCTGTCTCTGAGAGAAGATCCAGAGCATACTTCCGCTGAGAAAGCACTATACCCTTTCGCGACCTTGCAATTTTAATTCCGAGGAAGTATTTCAACTGTCCCAGATCTTTAACTTCAAATTGCTCTCCCAATTTCTTCTTCAACCGTAGGATTTCTTCAACATCATCTCCAGTGATTACAATATCATCCACATAGACTGCCAGAATAGTGATACGAGTTTTGGAGTGCCTGTAGAACACAGTATGATCCCCATTGCACTGCTTGTACCCCATACCGCAAACTGCCAACCTGAATCTGTCAAACCATGCCCTCGGAGACTGTTTTAACCCATACAAAGATTTCTTCAACTTGCACACCTTCCCAGCTACTTGAGAGGTGGCGAAGCCTGGTGGAATCTCCATATACACCTCCTCCTGGAGATCTCCATGCAAAAATGCATTCTTGACATCTAGCTGATGTAGTGGCCAATTGAAGTTGGCAGCACATGACACCAACATTCTAACAGTGCTCATCTTTGCTACTGGAGCAAATGTCTCGTCATAGTCAATACCATACGTTTGACTGTAGCCTTTAGCAACCAATCTGGCTTTGTATCTTTCGATCTTGCCCTCTGGAGTTTGCTTAACCGTATACACCCACTTACATCCAACAGCACGCTTCCCAGCTGGCAAAGGTACCAGTTCCCATGTATCATTCTTCTTCAAGGCTTGAAGTTCCTCTTGCATGGCACTCAACCACCTAGGGTCTTGTTTAGCGTCCTGCCAGTTGTTAGGTACAGGCACTGAATGCAATGATGCAATGAATGACTTATATGCAGGTGGAATAGATGCATATGAAATGTAATTCGCAATGTCAGTATCCCAACTACCAAACTTAGCTGGAGGTTTTCCAGCATTGACTCTGGAGGTTCTACGGGGTAAGACGGGAATGTTAGAAGTATCAGGGAAGAACTCGTTACCTATCGACTCAGGTGGAGAAGTCACTGGAGAGGATGGACTTGGGACATCAATATTTGTGGGCACTGGCGTAGGCACAGGAGACGGCTCATGCTGCTGTTTCTGTCTCCTCGTGTATACTCTCAGCTCCCCCTGACCTTGACTGTCACCTCCTGAGTCGTCACCACTACCCGACGGTGTACCATCACTGCTCGGTGACTCAAGAGGACATGGAATCATCCCAACCACGACGTCATTCTCATTCTCATTTTCATTCTCCTCCTCTCTACTAGCATCAGTAGAACCATCTCCAAACAAGGAACTCAACTCCGTCTTCTTCCCATAAAAAGGTTCAAACTCCCGAAAAGTCACATCCATACTGACAAACAACCTTCTTTCAGTGGGACACCAACACTTGTATCCCTTTTGGCTTGATGAGTAGCCAACAAAGATACATTTAACTGCTTGTGGATCCAGTTTACTCACCATCAATCTGTGATCTCGCACATAACATGTGCATCCAAACACTTTTGGTGGAACAACAAAAACATTCGAGCCCAAGAGCATCTCACACGGTGTCTTCATCCCTAATACTCTTGATGGCATTCTATTGATCAAATAAGCTGCTGTCATGACAGCCTCACTCCATAAAAACTTAGGTACATTCATTGTTAACATCAATGAGCGGGCCACTTCCAGTAGATGCCTGTTCTTACGTTCAGCTACCCCATTCTGAGCAGGGGTGTCTGGACAGGTGGTTTGATGAAGGATTCCCTGACTAGAGATGAAAGCGGCAAACTCCTTGTTGACATACTCAGTCCCATTATCTGTTCGGAGAATCTTCACCTGCACTCCAAACTGCGTCTTCACATAGGCTGAGAAGTCTTGAAAACATTTGTAAACCTCAGATTTTTGTTTCATCATGTATATCCAGATCATACGTGAATAACAATCAATGAAAGTAACAAACCATCTAAAACCACTAATAGAGGTAGTAGGACATGGTCCCCAAACATCAGAATGGACAAGTGCAAATGGTTCACAACTTCGAAGACCAATCATTCTATAAGTAGAACGAGTATGTTTTCCAAGTTCACAGGCATTACAAAATAACTCTTTTCTATCCATTTTTTTCATTAACTCAGGTTCTAATCTATTCAAACTCTCAAAAGATAAATGTCCTAATCGGCAATGTTGAAGCATCGCTTCTGCCTCTGGCCCTCCGCTAACAGCAGCAGCAATCATTGCAGTCTCTCTGTCCAAGTACCAAAGACCATCACGCCTGATGCCAGTCCCAATCCTCCTCCCCGTTTCCTTCTCCTGGAAGACACACAAATCTCGATCAAATAACACGGTGCAATTTAATTGATCAATGAGAGAGCTAACTGAGAGTAAGTTAACTGGAAACGAAGGAACATGCAATACAGATGACAAGGTAACAGATGAAGTGCAATGAACCGAGCCAGTACCCCTGATGGGTTGGGATGTCCCATCAGCAGTCTGAACTGTTTCAGGATGCATATGCTTACTCGGATAATATAATGCAAACTCACTAGATGCTCCTGTGACATGCCTAGATGCACCTGAGTCTATGATCCAATCAACATGAGTTTTAGTGGATGCAAGTGCCTGAACCTGTGTACCTTGGTTCGCATGAGCATAACCAACAAAGTTACCAAAGCATGTAGTGGTATCCAGATCCTGGTTGACTTGTCTCTTGCCCTTCGAACTCTCAGCCTGAAGCTTGAACAAACGTAGTTCCTCCAACTCTGTTATTTCAGCTCCAGTCATCCCAGCAGTAGTCTGGGATTCATCTGCCACAGCCAGGTGAGCAACTCCTCGGCCTCCACGTCCCCTGTCTCCTCGACCTGCACGGCCACCTCTTTGTCCTCTGCCTCCTCGGTTGCCACCAGTGTTGCGGGGTTGAGGGCAATTGTAGCTGAGATGCCCTTTCTTTCCACAATTATAGCACTCTCTATCATCTCTGATACGAGCATCTGGAACCACCAATGCCGAGCGGACAACGGGTGAGGCCTCACCTGTCATCACCTTCTGTCTGATCTCTTCTTGTTCCATCGATGCAATAGCCTCATCCAAGGAGGGGAGAGATGACAGATGACACATTGCTGCCCTCCTTCCCTCAAACTTTGGGTTCAGGCCCTTAAGAAAACGAGCCACACGCCTGCGCTCAAGATACTGCCTCCCCAAAAGAACATCTGCTGGGTTTTGTAGTGATAATGGATCATAGTGATCCAAATCTGCCCATAAGTGACGTAGCTCTGCTGCATACTGGTGGACTGTCTTCTCCCCTTGTGTGGTAGCATCAATCTTCTCCTCCACTTCCATCATCATCATCACACTCCCAGCTCCAGAGTACATCCCCTCCAATGTCTTCCAGACATCGGCTGCATTTGAGATAGACTCCACCATCCCAGCTATGGTTGGAGACACAGAAGTCAACAGCCAAGAAACCACCAGAGAATTAGTATTACTCCATGTGTTCCACTCAGCACTCGCCTTATTCTCCGGCTCAGTGCGTTCCCCCTTCACATACTTTTCAAGTCCTTTGATTCGAAGGTTCAGTAATGCCCTACGAGACCAACTCAGATAGTTTCTTGTCCCCTCAAGCTTAATGTCATTCGGCAGCAACTTTACCCTCTCCATTACCTGCGCCGACTCCGATGCGGTCACAGCCGACCTACTAGAATTCTCTTCTAGTTTTGTCTGAAATACCCTGGCCACCCCCTCCAGGATCTCCTTCAATTCCTGACTAGTCACAAGTGTTCCCATCTTCACAGTTGATCCTCGATCAGAACCGAGGGGTAGATCTCGATCCAAACCCCTAGATTCTCAGATCTCACTCTACAACTCGACCAAGCTCAAGGTCAGTTTTCAGAACCCGAAGGTTAGTGTTCAAGAACCCGAAGGTTAGTTTTCAAGAACCCGAAGGTTAATGTTCATAAACCCGAAGGTTAAAGTTTTCAAGAACCCGAAGGTTAATAAACCCGAAGGTTAAAGTTTTTAAGAACCCGAAGGTTAAGAAACCCGAAGGTTTTCAAGAACCCGAAGGTTAATAAACCCGAAGGTTAAAGTTCTCTCTCTTTTCCCTTTTTTTTTTTTTGTAATACAGATTACTAATCAGCAACAGTTACACACTCTTCCCCCAAAATCCCCGAATCACAACCAAAGGCCTAATCTTTTTTTTTTTTTAGCCCCCGAACCCATACAGAGTCCTCCCCTGCCTCTTCAGCGCGTAGACGACTTCCATCGCCGTCACCATCTTCCTCCTCGCGTGCTCAGTGTACGTCATCGCGTCTCGGATCACGTTCTCGAGGAGAATCTTGAGAACCCCTCTCGTCTCCTCATAGATCAGCCCGCTGATCCTCTTCACCCCTCCTCTCCTCGCGAGGCGGCGGATCGCCGGCTTCGTGAGAACCTTCCGGTGGCGCTTCGCTCCGCCCTTTTTTTTTTCTTCACCAGCGACGAGGTCGACAGATCTGCCCCACCTCGGTGAGATCGAACCTTCTGCGGCGGAGAGCAGCGACGGCGGAAGAGAGCGACGATGTCGCAGGTGATGATCTCCGGCGCCGATGCAGGCGCCGCTGGCAGCGGCGATGACAGGCTTGCGGTTCTCAGAAGAGGGAGGCGGCGGCTAGGTTTGGCTCTGATACCATGTAGAAAAGATTAGGGTTAGAGTTTCTCATAGAGAGGTACCCCTTTTATAGAGGTGCACTCTTACAGATAAGTCCTTACAATATTGACTAATTACTATCTAAATAACTCAACAGATGTGGTGAGTGAAAGATTTAGCAGTTTTGATGGGCTTATTGATGCTCTGAAGTTGAGATGGAGAGGTTCATGTTGAGAAAGATAATATCTTGGGTACGGGTGAGTCATTGCTACTGAATCTTTAGTATTTTATTTGATGTTATTGATTGTTAGGATGATAGCTTTTAATATTAAATCTTTTTGATGTTATCGATCCTCTGTATGATTCTTCTTTCATATCAAGTTTTTGGATGTGATATGCCTTTACAACTTATACAAGTTGGATAATGTATCTGCATGAATTCTTCAAAGCTAAAATATTTATTTTGTAGCTGGACTCATTGCTAGTTCTCAATGAATTTGTAGTTTGGAGAGTCGAAGACAATATAAGTTATTCATTGTATATGGATGGACTTGATGCATGCTTTTCGCGTGGTGAATTCCTATAGTACAGTTTGGTAAAGGCACAAGGATATCCAGTACAAGAGCACTTTTTTGCATGAGTTTGTACAATTTATGTATAAAAAGTGGTCATAAGGTTTTAACTAGCAAACATGGTATAGCTTATACATAAAAGGCAAAACCTTGTTGGGAGCTATTACTGAGTTATCACACTTATTCTTGTGGGATCAAATCTTCGTATTTGCGACTGGCAGAGGGATTTTTGATTTACATCTTAGGATGCAATGATGCTTGCTTATTATCCAATAACTTGAACTTATGTAGCATGGAGGATACTATTGGCTCACAGAGACTCATCGTGATCTACATGCACAAGAGGTAGACAAATGAGAGTTGTGAAGTCAATTCTATTCTTAGGGGTTCTTTCTTCCTTTTGTCAGAGTTATCATTTTCCAACTTGGAAGTTTATTCCTTTCTTTGTTGGAGTTCCATCGGGTACTTCTCTCCTCATGTTATCTTCCTCGTGATGTAAGACAGCAGACTTTTATCAAAAAAGAAGGGAAACAAAATTTCTGGAATAAGAATATTTCTGCTTGGTGGGGGCCTGAGGGTGGCCATTCCCCCCCCCCCCCACCCCACCCCCGCAAAAAAAAAAAAAAACTTTTGGACTTGTATAGTACCATATATCCTACAAGTGGGATCTAATCCCTCTTACACCTATTCTGAAACATGTTTTTTTTATTTGTTTTAGGAGGCTTGCCATTCATAATATTCATGTAAGTTTCAGGAATAGTACACAATACTACAATTTTGTATATAATAGTATATAACGTCACACTTAGAGTTTTTATTGGTAGATACTTTTCATGTAATTTTGTATACAATAGTACAATTGTGAAATGGTCTATATTTCATGTGGTTTCGTATCTTGTGATGGAATTGTGAAGTTGGGTTCTTCCAATTTCATGAAGTTATGTGATAAGCTTTTGAATATTTTTTATTGTAGGATTTATTTGGAAATGAGTTTTCTATAATCGTGTTCTTTGTAATTATTCTATAAATGGCATAGTTATCTTTCTTAATATTATTGTTTGCATTTTAATGGTAAAATTTACAGCGCATTGTCAATCTATCAGGTGTTCCAAAGGATTAGAATTTGTAGTTTGTGGTCATGTGGAAACCAACTATAATTAATAAATTTTTAACAAGGAACTTTTACAGATCGGAGCATGCTGATTCAGTGATGGGTGTATAAGTTGAAATGATTCAAGTATTGATGAAAGTTTTTTTCGTTAAGCTTCTATTAAAGTTTTTCCTTCTACCTATTTGAATATAATGGGTGGGTAATCAAGTGGTGCTTAGTGGAGATATGTCACTTCTCACCCACTCATGTAGTGGGTAGGTAAACAAATGGGTACTACTTTTAAATGGGCATCTTTAAATGTGTGGAAGAAAGCATCCATGTCACTGCCAAACACCCATTTTGTGTTTGGTGCTAGTATAATCTTTTTTCACACACACATGCACACAGACATGCACATGCGCGCACAGCGCGCGCGCGCGCGCACACGCACACACACACACACATATATAGATTTCTGAGGTCGAAGAAGGGGAATGGTTCAGTTTGGGT
>BQKN01000089.1:626641-640208 GCA_022839385.1 Asparagus kiusianus
CCCCCCCTCTAGGGTCTAACATTCTCGAGATCAAAACCAAGTTTGATCTGGAGAAAAGGGGAATGGGTCTCAGATCTCTCGAACTCTCCCTCTTTATGCTGAAAACTTAGCCAAGATATGCTAGCCTCTCTGAAATTCGTGATTCACTCTTCACAAGGACAACACCTTGCCTAAATTTCAGATCCCCTGCGTATAAGACCATATGCTTGTATTTATAGGTTTCGGATGCAGCGTTTTAGGATAGGAATTGATAATTTGACCTTATCCTCAGTTAACAACCTCTTAACCACATTTAGAGATGATATCAAAGCAGTTGGGAGACTGTGAAACAGACAAATCCTGAGAAAAACCGATGAAAAACACGTTTTGGGCACTTCTGGGCGTGAGCCACCCTACAGTGGCTCGGAACTGTGCGAGCCACCTTATGACCGAGCCACCTGGCCTTGGCCGAGTCATTTTGATGCGAATCGACCAGCACAGGCTTTTCCGTTTTGGTCTTGTTCCGCCGTTTTGCGCATTTCGTCATTTTGTTGACTTGCTTCGTGCACTCGTTATCTTTTTTACGGAATCAAATAATCTCGTTTGACTCAAGTGATGGCGTTCATCGCATTCTCTTCATTTTGAGTTGTGTGCGAGAACCTATAGGCGATTTTTGACACCTATAGATACTCCTTCCAAAGTGTTTCAGTCTCATTCTTTTAGAGAGGAGCCTGAAATATTTTGGATATAATACGCCTAACCTTCAATTTGTCGACTTCTTCAGCTTTTAGTCTATTCAGTATTTTGTCAAATAGTCAAAATTCTTCCGGTGCTGCGTTTATCGTCTGACCATTGTCGAAATCGTGAACTGAGACTAGCGTGTTGATATCTGAATTAGCTCGTATCGTTGAATCGACATTGAACTGATCATCATCGTTAGGAATTTATATCTGACTCGCAGTTGAGCTCCCTGGGGATTGTCCTTTGACCTGGAATCGATCTGAGCCTTATTTCGGCGAAATTATCAATGCGTTGGTTGGTGCTGACCTTCATAGCAACGGGTTGACCCTTGTTAACCCTCATTGCAACACGTGGACCGGCGTTTGACCTTTGTTGTAATGTGTTGACCGGTGTGAACACAGTTTATACTCATACGTTAACTGGAGTCTACACAGTTTAAGCTCTTAAAGTGTTGGAGCGGGGAGGACCAGTTTATACTCGTATACTCCTGGGAATTCGAGTCACGAGACCGACTGGTGAAGTTGGTGCGTCAGTGATTTTTGTACCTTATTACGATTACTAATTCTGTTTTAGAATAAATAACCATAATACTTATAGAATTTTTGACAAACCCTCAGTTATAAACGAGTTTGACGAACCTTTACCGACTACCGTTTGAGTCGGGCTAGCATGCGGATTGTCTAAGTCCGTTCCGCATGTGACTTTATGCTAAAAGAATGAACTCTCTTAGACTTGATGCTATGATATTGAATACATAGGCTTCGTCCTTTTTACGGGGAAAGACTAACCGGCAACGCGTGTTAGGCGTAAACTTATCTCTATTTAGGGATTGAGATAACATCCCTCAGGCGTGAATCCTGACATTCTTTTCACGGAGAAAGGTTAACCGGTAACGCATGTTAGACGTTGACTTATCTCTACTTAGGATTCGAGATAAAATTTCTCATGCGTATAAGACACGAATTTTTGGTATTATTAATAACGATCTGCCACGATATTGAATACGTGAGCTTTTGTCCTTTTTACGGTAAAAGACTAACCCGTAACGCGTGTTAGGCGTTGACTTATCCTTACTTAGGATTTAGTATAAAATTTTCCCGTGCATGTAAGGCACGGTTTTGGTGTTATTAATAACGGTCTGCCACGATGTTGAATACATGGGCTTTTATTCTTTTTACGGTAAAAGACTATTCGACAATGCGTGTTAGGCGCTGACTTATCCCTACTTAGGGTTCGGGATAAAATTCCCCGTGCATGAAAGGCATGGATTTCGACGTTATTAATAACGGTTTGCCACGATGTTGAATACGTGGGTTTTTATCCTTTTTGCGGTAAAAGACTAATCGGCAACATGTGTTAGGCGCTGACTTATCCCTACTTAGGGTTCGAGATAAAATTCTCCATGCATGAAAGGCATGGATTTTTGGTGTTACTGTGTTGAATACATAGACTTGGTCGTTTTCGCGAGAACGGACCACCCTGTAATATGTGTTAGAGGCAGACTTATCTCTATTTAGGGATCGAGATAAGATCCCCCATGCGCGTAAGGCATGGATTTTGGTGTTAGAATGTAGTGTCTTCTCTTGGGGCAAAGACGAACCCGATGCTAGTGAGAAATTTTTTTTATATTCTATCTCCAGGTGTAAAAGAAACTCAGAGTGGGATCTCCACTTCAAAAATAAAAAAAGATTCGGATAACCCTAATTGTCGGAAGGTTTAATTACCCAATCTGAAGGTGGATTTCTCGTTTATCGAGAGGGAACTCTAGTTTTGGACCTAACTATAGGAATGTTTGACCAAGTGGGAGGTTTGAGACAACCCTAACTGTAGGAAGGTTTGCTCGCTCGATTTTAAAGTGGATCTCTCATTTATGAAAGGAATTGAGAGGGGATTTTTGTTTTGGTCCTAACTATAGGAAGATTTGACCAAGAAACAGTGGGAGTGAAGATACAAATAACACTGGGAATGTTGACTCGTACAAATCACTCAGTGGGGTTTTAGTGTCAAGTGGCTAGGACTTAACACGAAGGGGTTTGATGATTGTTATGGATCAGCAGCTTGAATTTTTGAATACCGTGTTGAGACTTTAATATTGGGAGTGTTAAGTGCACCAATACAATGAGAGTTTGGATGGATTCAACCGAAAGAATTTTGGTGGACCCACTGTCAGTTAATTTGTTAGTGGGGGACTTTGTGATGAAGGACCGTGAATTGTCAAGCACTCTGCAGTTTTATCATGGGAGTTTCGTGAGGAAAGATTGACCGAATGAGGTCATTAAATCTCATCTCTATGAAAGAGTGCTCGGAAAGTCACAGTGGAATAGATTTAATCATCTTGGAAATGATTAAATAGCCATCGTGGGAGGTTCTTAGTCACTTCTAATCTATGATTAAGGATAAATTATTCAGATGATTGGTTTTCACCTTGAATAACCAACTGATCTCAGATTATCCTTAAGAATACCATACATAGCATTCTCCCAGAACTTCCCATTGGAACGTATTGAGGTATTCCCACCCCCAGCTCTTTAGCAAACCTGAATCTAATTGTATTCGACCACATTGTCAGATTATCCTTAAAAATATTAAGAGTAATATTCTCCAGGAATTTTTCGTTGTTGGAAATAAGGGAAGCAGTTTAACCTCCTATACCCATTGGAGGAATGGGAGAAGCAGTATAACCTCTTATACTCATCGGAGAAATGGAAGAAGCAGTTTAACCTCTTATACTCATCGGAGGAATGAGAGAAGCAGTTTAACCTCTTATACTCATTGGAGGCTGGGAGAAGTAGTTTATACTCGTATACTCGTCGGAATCTCAGGGAGCAGTTTAACCTCATATACCTGTCGGAGGGGGCCGTTCTTATTCTGCTCATTTCGATGTTATGATGCCGGAGTCAACCAAGGCTTGAATGATGTTCTTGAGAGTGAAGCAAGCCTTGGTAGGATGAAGGATCCTCCTGTGGTACACACAATACTTTGGATCTGAAGTGTTGTTAACTTTCTCCTGGTTCGTAATAGGTGACAGCTTGATTTTGTTATTTTTAAGGAGGTATTTGAAGATAGCGGAAACCTCTTCATCCTTTAAGGAGTACTCTTTTTGGAGTCTCGGATCCGGAGTCCTTTGCTACTTCTGATGTTGCAGTTATGACGTTTGATTAGCGTCAATAGTCACTGCAAGTGCCTTTCCCTTACCACGAGAAGAAAAATTCGAGTTCGGAGGGTTAGTCGTTGGTTGGCCTCTTTCAAGCATTTTTCTTTTGAGAAAGCGTTCGGCCTGTTCCCCGTGTAGTTTTAATTCTTTCCATGTTGTGGATGACACGACCCCCCAGGGCTTCCAGTACATCAATGGAGAGATTGTTGTGTCATATCTGCAAGATGAATTCCTGTGATAGGATCCATGCAACTCATTGCCTTGTTGCGGTAGCATTTAACAAAGCTATCAACTGACTCCCCGTCCTTTTGCTTCTCATCCAGAAGAGCTCTGATCGACACTTCGGTGTCATCGTCAAAAAAGTTGTTGAGGAACGAGCTTTTCATATTGTTCTAGCTGTTGATACTTCCTGACTTGAGACGACGGTACCAATCGAAGGCGGCCCCACGAAGGGATGCCAACGAATAACCGGACCATCAAAGGTTCATTGCCGAAGATCACACCCAGGTGGGACTTGGAGTAAATTAGGTGTTGAGTGGGTGAGCCCTTTCCGTCGAACGACATGAAGTTAATTAGATTGAACTTCGTCGGATACGGGATTGACTCCCACTCCCTTGGGTAAGGACATGGAATACCAGTCTTCTTTACCTCTTGAGCGGACATCAGTGCGTTTATCTTGCTCTCCGGGTCTTTCATTTTCTCATCCTCGCCTGTATTTTCCTTTGGGCAATTTCTGGGAGGAACAACTGGACCACCATCAGCGTTGTCCTCCTCGGTGGGACCACCCTCAGCATTTTGGTCAACGGGAGGGGTATCAGCGTTGAGATTCTCTTCCACTTCTGAATCGCTATCTACTTGATTAGTAACGTTGCGATGACTAGATTCACTAATCTGATTTGATAAGGCTTGAACATGTTGATCATGCAACTCCCTTATCCATTGCACAGTCATTTCCATTTCAAATTTGAAGTTCTCTTTCTGCTTGGCCAGAGCGTCTTCGAGGAATTTGGCTATTTGTTTAGCGTTGATCATGAACGGCTCACGAGATTATCTTGTGCTGGACACTGTATTGTCAGAAGCGATCATAGAGTTGGCGTTTGACATTTCATCATCCAAGGAGTGTCCTCTTTTCGTTCTAGGTCGTCTAGTTCCTGACCGTAATCAAGCGATGCACTGAGATACCTCCGAGAAAGAGTCAGGGTTGTAACGCCTTGTCGATTTTCCTTTATCGGCCACATTGATGGTAACTTTTGGAAGCTCGTCATCATGACCGATAAATTTCTTCTTGTAGAAGCGTCTTGATTTAGATTTGAATACTTCGGTGGAGATTCTTTCGAATATCGAGACCCTCAGTGGAGCGGTCTTGGGGCAGCTACACTCTGATAATACTGTCCTAATTAACCTCTCATAAGGACAATGAGAGTCTAATTTTGGGATACTTCTCTTTCGAGATTTATTCGTACCCACAGCTTGATAGTACAACTCATCGACGTTGTAGTCGGAGCAACCTACCAGCTGTTGGTTTGAGTCTACAGGTATTACGTTGTCGTTCGACAGACACATTTTCTTCTGAATGGATAACGCCTTGTTGGCGTTCGCAGGAGTCGCACGTTTGGGACCATGCCCTCATGAGGGTGCGTCCTTAACAAGCTCCTGGTCTTCTGCACGCACTCCCAAGCGGGCGTTACAGGAATGGTCTTGTTGGGAGGTCGTGTATGACCCCAAGTCCGGTGAGTTGTTCGAGGTTCATTCACTAGGCCCAAGTGTTCTCTGACCGGAAGTTTGCTTCGATCCCCGTACAAAGGACCAAGGCGATCCATGATCTTCATCTTGAATCGGGAAAGATTCACGCTACTGTGGGACTTCACCAAAGGTACTGGATCAACTTGAACAGGAACGGAAGTGGACGGGGACTCAGAAATGGCGTGGGAGGCGAGGCAAGTGCCGACCAGGCTGAGGTGGCTCGGCCATAGCGCAGGCCAGCTTGAGGAGGCTCGGCGGCCGAGCCACTATTGGCTAGCTCGGCCTTGGCCGAGCCACCATTAGCTGGCCTGGCCCTGGCCGAGCCACGCTTGGCTGGCTCGTAGTTTCCGGGTGTCTCAGCACTTGTCCGAGTCACTGTTTTGGATTTCAGCCTTCATTCTTGGCGTGGTTTTAGTGGTTTCTTGGCCACATTGTCCTCATTCGTGTCTTGCGCCTTTCGTTCTAAGGCACGCGCACGACGCATTTGGATGCGCTCCTCGAGAGTTGAACGAGCCATTTTGATACGGACTCATTCGCTGGCCGATAGCTTGGAGGAGAAGCCATTTGCTTGCTGTTGAAGGGCTTGGTGCTCCCTAAACTTTAGATCCGCGTGATAACGAATTCCGTCAACTGGATCCAAGGCCTTGACAAGCTGACGTACGAGACGTTGGTGTTGCCTCTGACGCGCCCTCTTTGTCAGAATTGGCGCCCCTTCGTTAAACAACTGCTAGGCTGAAGAAGAGTCGTTATGATCTGAAATTCCGGCTTCCTTGGATGCTAGAGTAGCGGTGCGAGGGGAAGCCTCAGCAACAATTAGACGAGAGTCACCCCGAGCCATCTTTGATGCCGATATCTTCCTGTACTTGCGGGACGAGGAAGATCTTGATGAGGATGAGGAGAGATATTCCTCGACCTGATCGAACTCAAACTTGACCTCTTCTTCAACCAGGATCTTGATCCTTGGTTGCGACACGATAACCTCGGCAGAGAGGCTGTTGACTCCCACTATGGTCGCCAGCGTGTTTGCGTCGAAAGTTAGTTTATTTGTAGAATCCATTACAAGTTTATCGATTACAATGAATTCAAAAGAGTTAGTCTTTTTATAAGACTACTCACTTACACAAATAAAATAAAAATTATAACTCTCTTTAAACACACGCAGAGGACGTTTATCACCCGCTGCTTGCGTGAGATCTTTGCCTGTGTCAGGGACGCGTTAGTCCGTGGATCGTCGCGGACCAGATCCGGTTGACAGAATAAAAATTTAATGCTCTTGCTTCACAAAGGAAACAATCGCAGAAGTGATAACCTCAACCAAGTTTGATTACGAAACCAAGTTTGATCCGGAGGAAAAGGGAATGGGCTTCAGATCTCTCGAACTCTTCCTCTTTATGTTGAAGAACTTTACCAAGATCTGCTAGCCTCTCTGAAATTCGTGATTCACTCTTCACGAGGATAACACCTCGCCTAAATTTCAGATCTCATGCGTATAGGACCCTAGGCTTGTATTTATAGACTTCGGATGCAGTGTTTTAGGATAGGAATTGATTTGACCCTATCCTCAGTTAACAACCGCTTAACCATGTTTAGAGATGATATCAAAGCAGTTGGGAGACTCTGAAACAAACAAATCCCGAGAAAAACCGTCGAAAAACGCGTTTTGGGCACTTCTAGGCGCGAGCCACACTATGGTGGCTCGGCCTTGGTCGAGTCGTTTTGATGCGATACGGCCACCAGGGGCTTTTCCGATTTGGTCTTGTTCCGCCGTTTTGCACATTTCTTCGTTTTGTTAACTCGTACGCTTTGTTGACTTGCTTCGTGCACTCGTTAGCTCTTTTATGATATCTGATAATCTCGTTTGACTCAAGTGATGGCGTTCATCGCCTTCTCTTCATTTTGAGCTGTGTGCAGGAACCTATATGCGATTTTTGATGCCTACAGGCTTCAAAAGAGTAGAGATCAAATTGAGTGCTCTTCTTTCTCCTAGGGTTAAATTTGGGCATGGTCTATTAAAATTGGGGTTCAAATCGGTTTTCTTCTTTGTCCTTGCTTTAAAATTGGTGTGATCCATTCAAATTAGGTCTCAAAAGGGTAGAGATCAAAAGGTTTTTCCCCTTTTAAAATTAGGGTTGAATAAGGTGGGGATCATTCAGTTAAGGTCTTGCTTAACCTTTACTGTGTCAGTCCAATTAATCCATGTAAGACTCACGTGACTCGTCACTTAAGCTGATACCATGCTCCACTTTATAAACCTTATTGTGTCTAGAGTGAGAAAAAAGATACCAAGCTGGTACTTACAATTAGCAAAATATACCAATATGTTAATTTTACCAACTCATAAGTATGGAAATATTTGATAGTTATGAAGTGACGAGTCATTTACTATGAGCTAAGAAGAGAGAGAAATGGTAACACTGCACCTTATGATGTGACTAATAGGATAGATTTCACTTATATCTATCTTTTGGTAGCTTATTTATAAGATGAGCCCCATCTCACACCCATTCTTCCTTCTTGGAATTGGTATGACTTTTTGCTGTGATCAAATAATACAAAAAATGTCGAAGGTAGACAACATTTCTTAAATTAAAAACTAGCATTTTGCATATGCATCCGACAAACTTAATTATTCTAATTTTTATATAATAATGATCACTTTAATATCCCAAAGTATCATAGATATCTTTAATATCATATTTATGATATTTGTTCTTATTTTGTGATGTTTTATCTTATCTTATTTGGAATGGCAAAATTACCAGATTGATTTATTTTGTTGACCCCTAGTGACACATTTGTATATTTTCTTACTCTGGTGATAAATTGGTATATTATGTGGATTACAGCGATAAATTAGCCTATATTTTGGCCGAAGTCAAAATTCCGACCAAATTGAGTCATGTGACTCCTCACACGTAGATGATGTAGATTAAGTGGGCTTAGGTGACAGGGTAGCTGAAAGAAGAAAAAAAAATCTCTAATTTGAACCCTCATCTCCATTGAGCTATTAGTTTGCTTCTACCATACTTATACTTCAGCCTAAGCTTGATCAAGAGCTTGAGGATAAAGAATCTAACTCCAATTTCAGTTGCCATAGCCAATTTAATGTTAGGAGGAAGAAGAACCAAAGATACCCAATTTGAACCCTAATTTTGAACCCTAATGTTAGGAAAAAACCTCTTTTAACAATTTAGTTGATTCTAATTACCATCATGTTGGCAGCCACGTAGGACGCATATGAGGATCATGTGACTCAATTTGACCGTAATTTTGGCTCCGGCCAAAATATAAGCTAATTTATCGCCATAGTCAATATAATATACCAAATTGTTGCTGGAGTAAGAAAATATACCAATGAGTCACTAAGGGTCAAGAAAATATACCAATCTGGTAAGTGTGCCTATTTAGAATTGACTATGAGCTATATTTTAATTTGAGTTAAGTTTTCCAGATATGTCATAAGGAAGAGTCTTTTTTCATATTGCATCTTCAGATTATTTTATTTAATTCTTTTTAAGCTAAGTATTTTGATACACATTTTCCATAATTTACATTGGAATATATTGAAAATCTAATTGTTGTTTTTATTGTATTTATCTATATGGAAAAGAACCAAATTAGTTAACGCATTAAGAAGGACTAAAAATAAGTAATTTCAGTTCTGTTTGGATTAGATATAGCTAAGGTGAAGGGTTATCTTTTTTTTTTGCAATGTTAGTAGATATTTTATTAATAAGCTCTATGCTCTTGAAAGTTTTAGAAATAAAGAAAGAGAAAAGAAAAGGAAATGAAAGTTTTTGAGTGAAATAACCAAATTGTGCTCATGCCTTTAGTGAGATGACTGTAGGGGTGTCCAAATGGGCCTGAGGCTCGGGCCTGACCCGGTGCTCGACCCGGGCCCGGGTTTGGCCCGGAAACCCGGGTCAAACCGGGTTCTGGGCCCAGGTCCGGACCACCTCGCCGGCGCCTGCACCGGACCCAGCCTGGCCCGGCCAAAAAAACGGTTGGGCCAGGGTTGTTGGGTCGGATCGGGGCCCAGCCTGGCCCAAACGGTCACTTAAGTGACCGTTTAATGACAAAAGCCTGACCAGCCATAACGGTCACAAAAGTGACCATTTTGGCCGGCCCGGCCCGATCGTAACGGCCATAAACGGCCATTTTTTGCCTTTTAACCAAAATACCCCCAAAACGATAAAAACAGTCAAAATTTGAGGGTGTTTTGGTCATTTGTCTAGGAGGCTGCCTCTATAAATAAAGGGAGTTTTTATTTGTTTTTCTCATCCAAAACTCATCTACTTCTCTCTAATACTCTCTTATACTCTCTTATATTCTCTAATATCGCTTTAGCTCTCTAATTCTTTAATCAAATGGTTTCCTCATCTGATTATGAAGGGCAAAACTCAACTCCCGAAATGAGTCCTCCTACTACAGGAGGTACAGCTACTCCTCCTACTCCTACTGATATTGATCTTGAATCCGGTGGCGACGATTCTACTACACCAAGAGGTCTTAAAAGGTCGAGATCCGATTTGTGGAATTTTTTTCGAGAAGATAGACGTCACCAGGGATGAACACGGTAGGTTTCTCACCTAGAAGGCTAAGTGTGCGTTGTGCGACCATATTTTCCAAGCTCATCATAAAAGCGACACCAACCACCTCAAACATCATTTAGATAAACACAACAAAGGCCAGGCGCCTCAAGGTGATATCCGATAATCTATAATCTCGCAATCCTCATCTTCTGATAGTATCGGTAGTTAGAATTATGACGCAACTCGTGCTAGGAAATGTGTCATCAGGTTTATCATTTTTAAGAATCTTCCTTTTAAATTAGTAGAAGATAATGAATTTGAAGATTTATTTATAAATGGTTTTTAACTAGCATTTAAAAAAAATTCTCGTCAAACTTGTCAACGTGATATTTTAAAACATCATCAGGAGGAACAATGAAAAATATTTTTTTATTTTCAAAGTTTAAAATATAAATTTTCTTTAACTTCTGATATTTGGACATCTAAAGCACAAACTGATTATTTATGTATCACAGCACACTAGATTGATGAAAATAGGCAAATGTTTAAAAGAGTTATTTCTTTTATTGTTTGAAGAGTCACAAACTGGTATTAATATTACAAATTTAATAATTGAAGAACTTACAAAATTAGAAACATCAGAAAGAATATTTTCTCTTTCACTAGATAATGCAAGTAATAATAATGAAGTTGTTGATTATATCAAAATATCTCTGCTATTGCCATGTCGTGGTGATCTTTTTCATATTAGATGTGTCTGTCATATTTTAAATTTTATTGTTCAAAGTGTATTTGGTGAAATTAAACCCATGATAAAAAATGTTAGGACGGTAACTTATATGCATAATGCTTCTGAACAAAGAATTAGAAGATGAAAACAATTTTGTAAAAGAAAAAAATATAAAACCCAGACTGATTCCAAAAGATGTTGACCATAGATGGAATTCTACCTATGCAATGTTAAGTGTAGCAATAGAATATAAAGAAATTATAAATAATTTTATTTCTGTTTATGCTTCTAGTTCTAGCTCTGGTAGCATGTATGAAATTACTGAAGATGAACGGACAGTTATAAGTAATTTAAAAGAGCTGCTACAAGTTTTTTATGATGCTACAATGTTATTATCTGGTTGCTATTATCCAACCATTACTTTAGCTGCTTTACAAATTTTAAATATTCAAAAAAAATTTAATAAATATCGTATGGATGATTATGTTGGAAGTATGATTTTTCAAATGAAAAGTAAATTTAATAAGTGTTTTAGGTCTATTCCTATTATTTTTGTTTGGGAGTTCTTATTGATCCGCAATTGAAGGATATTGGCCTTCAAAGTTTGTTACATTCCTTGTATGGTGGACAGATAATAGACACTGATGATGGTAGCACCATTACTGCTACTACTCATCATAATACTATTAGAAATTATTTTTAAAGCTTATATGATGAGTATGCAGCTAAATATGGTGTATTTACACAGCAGTCTACAGGTTCGGCTTCTTCAAGCTCAAGTCAGGGTAAAAGTGTAAATTTTGATAGGTATACAATGGTAGCTGAGCTAACTGGTGGATTTGGATTTGGATCATCATTGGAGGTTTCTGAAATTGATCAATATTTAACTGCTTCTTTAGTTAAATGTCAAAATAATAATTTATATATTTTTCAATGGTGGAAAGTATATGGAACAGTTTCATATCATATACTTTCCATCATATTTCGTAACTTACTAACAGTACAGGTTTCGACGGTAGCTTCGAAATCCGCCTTCAACACAGCAGGACGTTTGATCGACGACCACATGACATCGTTAGATCCGTATACTGTACAGGCGGTGATGTGCTTACAAGATTGGTAGAGGTACGAGAAGAGAACGCAAGACATCAATTGGATAACTGGTATTGAAGATAAATTTGAAGAGTTGAAACTAGCAGATAGATATAAAGAGTAAACAATATTCATAAAATTGTAATTTTTATTTCTTAACTAAAAATTTATAATGAATTATTTTGGAAACAGTTACAAATGATAGTGATATAGATGAGTAGGTGTTAACTTAATTAGGATGTACGCATCTATTGTGATGCGACAAATTCCGAAATAAATTTATACTTGTAAAGAATTGACGGATTATTAATAAAGATGTTATTTTTATCATCTGTCATTTTTAAAGTTTTTTGTATTTTGTAATTTATGTAATTTCAAGTGATTAATAATATTATTGTTTTTATTAAAATTTTGTGCAATTTTTAATGTATTATTAAAATTTTAAAAAGATAAAATTGAAAAAAAAAAAAAGCGGACCCACCTGGAGCCCGTCCCGCTCATGCCCGGACTCGGGTTTCGGTTTTGGCCGGCCCGGACTTGATTTTACGGGTCGGACCAGGCCAATCCGAATGGACACCCTTGGCTTCACTTACAAAAAGTTCGTAGACCGTTAGTAGCCATTGAACATCAAAATAATACACTATTATTACACGCGGCCCTAGCCCAACAATGGAGAAGTAAGCTCGTCATAAAGCAATAAACAACCTAGTTAACTGTGGACATGTTGAAATATCAAAAGTTAAAATTACCCGCACTGTCCTTGCTAGTTAGGCGGAAGTAAACGGGCACCTTCTCTCATAGCGGAATTGCCGTTAACCCTTTAAAAGGATTGCTTAACAGGGTTAACAAACATCTCAACCATAATTAATTTTTGGCTGGTTAGTGAAGGGTTAAATCTCTTTTAACTCCTCCACAAACGCAGCCTAAAAGATTAAGCCTTCTAGAAATAAAGAAGGAGAAAAGAAAAGGAAAGGATTTTTTTTTTATTTTATAGTTAAAGTTAAACCGTCCTCATGTTTTTAATGACATGAAAGTCTTCCCATATCCTTTCAAAATTTTCCCATCTTCACTAGGGTTTTAATACAGTTAAATATAGAAATACTGACGTGTTGAGCACGTCTAATATCTTAAAAAGATTAAACCTCTAGATTACCGAAATTTTCTTTACATCCACCATATCGTTCGATGAACATGGATAACCGGATATTCCGTAAATAAATAGGAGTGTCGTTGCAACAATTATATCTTGTTACATTTATTGATTAATGACAGAGAGGAGGGAGACGAGGACAACAAACAAAGAACAAGGAGGAAGGTGGACAGAGTGAGAATACATTCTAATTTGACAGGGAAGAGAGATATTACGCCAAATACATTCCAATTTCTAACGCTTACTCGTTGCAGATGACTAGATTGGGTTTTTCTTTTCTCCCAAGACATTTTAGTTACTTGCCAATTACATGCAAGAGGTTTCGCTGAGAAAACTTTATAAAGCTAGCTAGCTAGGGGGCCATGAGACACCCCAAAGTTCAGGGGGCGTTCTGTGAGACAAAAATGTTGGGAAACTTGTTCATGAAAAGGCAATTTTGCCTTTGA
>BQKN01000089.1:645208-664005 GCA_022839385.1 Asparagus kiusianus
ATGTAACAGAGTGACTTAACTGAAAACTTTATTCTGATCAGACAATATAAACAAACATAAAGCACCATAATTACAAACTCCCACTAATTCATAATATCCTCAAATATTACCACCCCCATATGAGCAGTATGCTCGTGAAAGACCTTGGGTGGTAATCCCTTAGTAAGATGATCAGCTATCATGGAGTTTGTCCCAATGTGCTCTATGGATATCTGTCCACTCTGTACCTTTTCTTTCACAACCAGGAACTTAATGTCAATATGTTTTGATTTAATTGAGCTCCTGTTGTTATTTGAATACATTACTGCAGATTTATTGTCACAATATAACCTTAGTGGTCTTTCAACATTTTCCAAAATACGCAGTCCCGTGACAAAATTTCGCAGCCATATTCCCTGATTGGATGCCTCATAGCAAGCTACAAATTCTGCTGCCATAGTGGAGGAAGCTACAAATTCTCGATCACAGTCCCGAATCCTCACTAGTAAGAATATAGTGGACAATTTAGATACATATCATATTTCATCCATAAGACTATTCGTGAGCCCTTATTCCATTTTCTTGATAGATTTCCTTTCGTCCCTATCTTATCATTCTTTGACTCCGGATCTTTCCACTATTTCTTCTCTCGTAACTTCCCGTTGTTCCTTGTTTCTTGTCTCATCTGCTTATGGATATCGTTCCTTGTCTGTCCTTGGTTTCTTATTTTAATTCCGAGGGCGGAATTTATTTTAAGGGGGGTAGAATGTAATGACCATAAAATTTTGATACTAGTTAAAATAATTTTCTGATATTTTAAAATATTCAATTATTATTTTTAAAAGAGTACTTGTATTTTCTTGATTTTCTAGAATTTTCTATGATTTAAAAACCCGATTTTATAATTTGATAATTATAAATTATTTAGTTACGATGAAAACTTTTTATTTTGTTTTATTATTGTTATTGTTAATTATTTGTAAGATTTATTCCTTAATGATTCCTATTTTTCCTATTTTCCCTATTATTTTACTAATTAATTCCTAAGTATTTCCTTAACCCTAACCCTAATTTTTCCCCTATATATACATATACCTACCTCTCCCCCTCGTTTTCACAGCCGCCACACTTCCTTCTCTCACTTCTCTCTCCGTTCTCTCTCCTCTTCATCCGCCATCATCAACCTCCAGCCAACCCGCAACCCCCAGCGCTCCTCCATCACCTCCTTCTTCCTCGAGCCGAACTTCACCTCCGCCCAACTCCCCACTCGACCGACCAGCCCGAGCTCGCCGCCACCTGAGCTTGCCGCCCCCTTCTTCCTGCCCCGCCGTCGATCTTCCCCGACGCCACCACGTGGAACCGTCGCTGCTCCGAGCTTGCTGTCCCACCTGCACACCTCCATCATCACCTCCGGCAACCCTAGATCCTCCGACGACCGCCCACCCCTGCTGCTCCACGACCCCGACGCCGACCTGCCTCAACCATCGCCGTCTCCACCCTCGCGCGCTGCTCCTCCCCTCGACCCTGAGCTCCGACCTGAGCTACGCCGCCGCTCCAGCCAGATCCGACCAGCGCCTCAGCCCCTTCGTCACCGCCTCCTTCTCTCCTCCGCTTCCCTGGCCCCTAACCTCGACGCCGACGACCTCCACAGTCCTCCCCGTGCCGTCGAACCCCAGCTTCGCCGCCTCCGATCGCCACCTTGGCCTGCTGTTCACCACCAACGTCTCTCCTTCGTCGCACGCCACATGTTCGGCAATATGCCAACAGCCCCGTCGCACCCCGTTGAGCCCCTTAGTGATGACAACCGCCGTCGTTGATGTCGTCCCTAAGCATAGCCGCCGTCATCAGACCCCACGGTCTCGCAGGCAAGATCCCGTTACTCAGCTTGTCGATCTTTATATTTTCAGATCTATTATGAGTTGTCTGTGTAGATTAGTTTGTAATATAATTACCTGTGTGGATTGTTTGATGAAGAATATTAAAATATATTATAGTAATATAATAAATAGCATTTTCAGAATAATTATAAGGAATTAAAAGAATTTAGTTCGGCAACAGAATCATTTTTAGATAATTATAATGATTTAAAGAAATTTATTTTGAAAAAGAAGTTATTTTTAGATTAGTTATAATGAGAAAAGAATTTTATTCTGTAAAAATGGATTATTTGAGTTGTTATTATAATAAATGATTCTTAAAAGAATTTATTTTGTGAAAGGATTATTTGAGTTAATATTCATTATTTAAAAAGATTATTGTAGAATAATTATGATGAGAAATAAGTGTTAAGAAATTATTTTGGAAAAAGAATTATTTCTGAATTACATAGCTGTTGTTTATGATCACATTTCACGTTTTGCATTTATTTAATGTATTTGACATGTTTGCTATAGTGCTATGTATTGTCCATCTTGTGATTGAGAACCATTAGCAGTTCAAGACTTAGTGGCCTTGTGCGTCATGAACAGACTTAGTGACATGTGTGAGTGTGTTGATTGAGTTTAGGTGGTGAACCCGAGTTTCAATATGGATTATGTTTGACTTGGAAAATACAAGAGAGTTGTGATGGGGAAGTCCATGTTCATGTGATCGGATAAGACTGTTGATGTATCTTCCAGGCTCGCGCCAGTGAATTCGTGTAGTCACTGGGGTTGGTTTGTTGGGCTAAAGTGAATTCGTGTAGTCACTTTAGTCAGTGAATTTGTGTAGTCACCTGAGCTTTGCCTGAGTTCGGACCAGGCCGAGATCGGATTGCGTGTAGTCCTCTGACCGATTCGTGTAGCGGTATTGGATGCGCGTAGAGGATTTGTGAACAGTTAGTTATCCGGTAATATGAGCGTTGACTCTGTGTGAGATGTGGACCAGTGACCTGTTATAGGATGATTAGTTACATGACCTCGATTCTTGGCTAAGTATGATTCTTGTGAGATGTAGGCCGGTTGCACTTCTTTTTACACATAGATCGGGATTAATATTTAATTATCTATAATTTGAGACATATGGTATATACATGAGGGTTTCCTTGTTTGGATTATTTCGCTCGACGTACTACGTCTCGAGTTGTAGATTTTTAAGTATTAATTCCGTCTATTGTATGACCTTGTTATGTGGATGATTATAGTATGGCTAGCTGTATGATCTTGTTACTCGGATGTTTATGTTTTTCCTGATTGTTATACTCTAGTGATGGATTGTATCTAGCTTGTTAGTATTTCAGTTGCATACTTCTATTGTTACTACTATCATCACATGTTTCTATTTTCTGTTATCGTTTTGGTCACTCTTCTATTATTATTACTACTGTTGCATCTGTTATTGCATTGGTCATTCGACCGTTCCTATTTTCTTTGTGGGGTCGGGTCTTGCCGTGCATCATGCACCTGACGTACACCTGTTTTCTCTGGTGTACGTCAGACTTAGGAGAAGAGCAGGTTCAGCAGGAGCCAGATGATTCTCAACAGGAGTGCCTTGAAGACGGTGTAGCAGAAGAAGCTGAAGCTTAGTTATTTGATCTTAGTTTTCTTTTTATAGCATTTCTTTCCGCTGGATCATTGTATTTTATATTTCCAGTATTTCATTCAGATCGTTTTGTATAAGGGTATGTTGACCCGTATTTTATGTCTTGGATGATATTCATTTGTGATATGTACTATTTTATTCTGAGTTGTCTTTATATTCTTGCTGATTGTGATCGGGGACCTGTGACTTCGCTTTGTTTTATTTCCAGACGCTTAGCGTATTAGATTGAGAAGAAGAGGTCTAGCACTTATCTCTCCTCAGTCTAATACGTCGCGGGCTTGTTCACGTTCCGATTCCCTGGTATTTTGGGAAGCGGGGCGTGACAAGGAGCTTGCTTGAGTCCATAGATGGATTTCCTTAATTTGCATACCATATTCTTTGGGTCTCCCGACACAAAGTTTTCTGGTTGCACCATATAGATCATCTCATCAATGTCGCCATTGAGAAATGCAGTCTTAACATCCATCTGATGTAACTCAAGATCATAATGAGCAACAAATGCCATGATTATTCTGAATGAGTCTTTCGATGAAACCGGAGAGAAAGTCTCTGTATAATCAATGCCTTCCTTCTGAGTATAGCCTTTAGCCACAAGACGTGCCTTATACCTCTTCACATTACCGTTTGCATCCCGCTTGGTTTTAAAAATCCATTTACAACCAATTGGTTTTGCACCTTCTGGTAACGGGACAAGTTCCCAAACCTTATTGTCTTGCATAGACTTGTACTCTTCATTCATGGCATCAATCCACTGTTGAGAGTTAGAACTTTTCATGGCCTGAAGGAAGTTGATTGGATCATCTTCCAACATTCCACTACTTTCCTCATGTTCTTGGAGAAATACAACATAATCATCCGGAATAGCATTTCTCCTTTCTCTCGTGGATCTCCTTAATGGCACTGGTTCTTGAGGTTGTTGAGTTTGTTCTTCTGGAACAGGGAGTTGATCAACATTGTCATCTTGAGGTTCCGGATTTACTTCTTGAGCAACAACAGGTATAGGAACCTGAATATTGTCAAAAGTAACTGTATGGATTGGATCTAAAGCCAATTCCTCCTCAAAAGCAATGTCTCTAACTTTATTTCTCCCCCCAAACTCAACATCCTCAAAGAATGTTACTGTTCTCGTCTCAAAAATATTCCTTAGTGTGGGATCATAAAACTTATAGCCCCTAGAGCGTTCAGAGTAACCAATAAAGTAGCTGCTAACTGTTTTGGAGTCCAATTTCTTTTCATTTGGCCTATAAGGCCTTGCCTCAGCTGGACATCACCAAATATGTAAGTGCTTTAAACTGGGCTTTCGATCAGTCCAAAGCTCATAAGGTGTTTTAGCAACTGCTTTACTTGGTACTCTGTTCAGAATGTAAGCTGCTGTCTTAAGTGCTTCTCCCTAGAGTGACTCTGATAAAGAAGAATGAGCAATCATACTTCTTACCATATCCTTAAGAGTCATGTTTCGTCTTTCAGCTACACCATTCATGCTAGGTGAACCCGACATGGTGTACTGTGGGACGATACCGCATTCCTCTAGGTATCTAGCAAATGGTCCTGGACGTTGTTCACCTGAACCATCATATCTGTCGTAGTACTCACCACCACGATCAGATCTAACGGTCTTAATTCTTCTGTTGAGTTGATTCTCAACTTCAGCTTTATAGGCTTTGAACATGTCCAGAGACTCAGATTTTTCTATGAATGATATAAAATATTATTGACCATTCCAGGATTCCTTAGGGAATGGCCCACAAATATCCGTATGTATCAATTCTAAGACATCCGAAGATCTGTTGACACCTAATCTCTTCACTTTGGTCTGTTTTTCCTTGATACATTCAACACATACGTCGAAGTCCGAAAAATCAAGGGAATCCAAAATACCATCAGACACAAGACGCTCAACTCTACCTTTTGAGATATGACCTAAGCGCTTGTGCCATAATATCGCCGAATTTTCCTTATTTAATTTACGCTTAGTACCACGCGATTCCGCATGCAAAGTTTCATTATAAGAAGCAATTGTATCAAGCAAATATAGGTTGTCAAAAATACTTAAATAACCGGTTCCCACAATATTTGAATTAAAAGATAAACTGAATTGATTGTTTCCAAATGAACAAGAATAACCTGATTTGTCTAATACAGAAACTGAAATCAAATTCCGTCTAAAAGACGGTACTACAAAAGTATCTTTTAAATCCAAATAAGAACCAGTTCTTAATAGCAACCTAAAATACCCAATTGCTTCCACATCTACTGACTGACCGTCGCCCACAAAGATGTGTCTTTCAACATCACTTGGCTTTCGGTAGCTCAGACAACCCTGCATAGAAACACTTATGTGAGTAGTAGCACCAGAGTCTAACCACCAAGTGTTTCTAGGTACTGAAGTTAAATTAACCTCAGAACAGACCAAAGAAAGGAACGTACCCTTATTATCACGCTAAGCGTGATATTTTGTACAGTCCTTCTTCATATGTCCAGGTTTCTTACAGAAGAAACAACTCTGATTATCCTTATGTTGTTTCTTCTCAACTGGACCCTTAGCAGCTTCCTTATCATTCTTCCTTTTCTTGCCCTTATCCTTAGAGGCATAGACCAAATGAGCACTTTCTGTCTTATCTTGCTTTAACCTGTCTTCTTCTTGCACACAGTATGAAATGAGCTCATTTAGAGTCCATTTCTCCTTTTGACAGTTATAACTGACTTTAAATTGATTAAACTGTGCAGGAAGAGACAACAGAACCAGATGCACTAATAACTCATCACAAAGATCGAGTTTAAGTGCCTTAAGTTTTGAAGCAATATGAGACATTTCCATAATGTACTCCCTTATATTTCCTTTGCCCTTATACTTCATCGAAATCAAGCGAGCTAAAAGCGTGCTTGTTTCTACCTTATCGTTTTTCGCAAAACGCTTTTCAATTTCGGCAAGGAAATCTTTAGCCTTAGTAATCCCTTCGGATTCTATGCCTCTGAAGGCTTCCGGAACGCCGCGCTTAATGATCATAAGACTCATGCGATTTGAACGCTCCCACTTCTCATGCTCCTTCTTTGCATCAGGAGTGCTATCCGCATTGAGAGGTTGGGATTGTTCAGTTCTTAATGCATAGTCAAGATCCATGCAGCCAAGAACAATTAATATGTTCTCTTTTCAAACCTTAAAGTTTGACCCATTTAGCATGGGAATTGAGTTGATGTTAGCAGAAATTGTTGCAGCAGATGCATTAGCTGAAATAAAATAAAAGATGCTCACATCAATAACCATATTTAGTAATCAATAAAATTCAAATAATGACAAATCCCCATCCAAGATATCGGGCACAACATTAATATCAAGTCTTTGGACAGTAATATTAACTTGTAAGTGATACCTTGTTGCAATGATCAAACACTGACAATAACTCATGTCAAATAATAAAACTATCTTTGGATCGATTCATTATTCACATGTAAACCTTATAATTGTCACACGCTTATCATCGCAGATGTGTATACAGTCTAAATAAATATTAACCTTCCTTTGGGCCGATTAAATATTTACACGAAAGCATACACACAAACATCTCACATTCCTCATGAACAATCTCCACAAGAGAGGTTACTTTGGCAACTTCTTGCTTCAATTAAACAATTAGAGTGAGAGACTACCTTAATACCTTAGTGTCATTATATTTGAATCAAATAATTAATTAGCTACCAAAATAGATTTAAATTAAGAATTTAAATCAACTGAATTTCCAAAAACTTAATTGGGGTCTCACAGCTTAATTAGGGCCCATAACTTAATAAATTAAGTATACCATAGTGGACCCATGAATAAACTGAGGCTTAACCATAGTGAACACGAAGTTCGCTTGAATTCGAACGCGAGGTTCGACTGTATTTGAGTACGAGACTCACTTAAGCACGAACGCGAGGTTCGTCTGAAAATGAACGCATGGTTCAACTTAGGAACGAACGCGAGGTTCGTTAAAATATGAGTACTGAACAAACGCGAGGTTTGTTTTTGAGAACGAACGCGAGGTTCGTTTAAAAATTTGAACGCGAGGTTCACTGAACGCGATATTCGACTGAAGTTCGAACGCGAGGTTCGGCTGAAGTTCGAACGCGAGGTTCGGCTGAATTTCGAACGCGAGGTTCGGCTGAAGTTCGAACGCGAGGTTCGGCTGAAGCACGAACGCGAGGTTCGTTAAAATTGAGCTTGACGCTCACCTGAGTTGAACGCGAGGTTCACCTTAGAACGAACGCGAGGTTCGTTAAAATTGAGCTTGACGCTCACCTGAGTTGAACGCGAGGTTCACCTTAGAACGAACGCGAGGTTCGTTGAGCGCGAAGCTCGGTTAAAATTGAACGAACGCGAAGTTCGTTTGAGGTAACCACCTCCTTAATTTTCGCCACGAACCTTTAGGGTTTCAAACTGAAACCGCCGCCGACAAACACAAAAAACTTTGATTTTTATTTTCAAAACCGATCCAGAATCGGAAAAAATTGAAGGAAAAAACCAAAGAAAAATCCAAAAATTTCCAAAAAGTAACTCTTCACCGGCGATTTTTCAGTTACTGTTCATCCGAAAAAAAATTTGCTGTTCATCCGAACAAAAAAATACTGTTCATCCGAAAATTTTCCGAAACACTGTTCATCCGAACAAAATACTGTTCATCCGAGAACAGATTTCAATCAAAAAACAAAGATTTTAAGATCAAAAAACCCAATTTTAATCTTAATCTCTAAGAACAAATCAAAGATGGCTCTGATACCACTTGTTAGATCTAAAACTTGAGATCTTAAAACCATATAGCCATGATTAATTCAAAGAGATTAAACAATAATCAAAAGAGCGGAAGCTTATACCTGAATCCATAGTAGAGATCTTGATTTTGGGTTTTGATGATCTTCTAACCTTAGGGTTTTCTCTTAGCCGAATTTCTCTCTTGAGATGGGGGTGAAGAGAATTAGAGAAGTAACCCTAGATTAGGGACCATAACCCCTTATTTATAGGTGTTGTACTTTTACAATTTGGCCCCTCAACAAATCACAATTACAACCCGGTATCTGCACATATAACCCCATGACTTATTTAAATACCCATTAACCCAACTTAATTGATCACTTTAGTAGGTTATCCTGAAACGATAGCAATACACAATGATTAATCATATGTGTCCACAATTAGATTTATTAGATTAAATCCAACACCTTTAAATTGGGCACTTGGGTGTTCCAATAGAAACACATTCAAAAAATTTTTTAAAACATATTCCGTATTTAGAAGTGAGTCCATACGTCTTATCAGAAATGTCCCTCGTGAAAGTGAGTTCACACCTTAGCAGAACCATCGGGATGCGAGCGGGCAGTTCTGACCCTCGATGAGAATAAATAAAAGGCAAAATGGGAATTTTCCCCCGCGCGAAGGGTCAATACCAAACCATTCTCACGCGAGTGGTTCTCATAGAATGTGTAGTTATTAGAAGTTATAGGTACTTGAAATAATTTAACTTTTGATTTGAAGAGTTGAAAAATCAAAATGGGCATCAAACTCATGTCCTCAAACATCACTTTGTGACCGTTAACTGCTTGAAGAGAAAAAAGTACATATCAAATTCGTTCCTATAAGTTCTAGGCTAGAAATTTCCTAGTTTAAACCAACCAAAAACTGATCCATTGGCTTCTTCGACTTGGAGAAATATTTGGTAAAATACTATTTCCTTTGTTTTGCTGTCTCCTTGTGGTTAGGATACAGAGCCACCTAATATGTTTCCTTGAAAGAGCAAGGACGACTAGGCATCCTATCAGAACCCCACACCATGCGGGGTTCGGTTGGGTGGGGGGGGGGGGGGGGGTCAGTCAAATGACCAAACTACCACTGTTTGTCACAAGGCATGGGTCGGAACCTAACCATGGTGCGGGAGATTTTGATTGCGGGATGTTCTTATAGGATCTTTACCCTCAAAGTCTCACATTGCTTTGTTACAAGAGCCATCTTCCATCGCAAGAAAGTTATAAAGCGTCCAGGTCTGTCTTAATAGTAAATAGTACCGTATAGTGAGAGTTTGGAATTGGATAAATTCAAAAGTGAACTATGAACTAATTATAAGAGTAAACACCATAACCCAAAACCTGCAATTGATTGTGTAAAATTATACTGCAAACATCCACTAACATGTAACGGAACAAACAAAGGTCAACGATGTCACCCTTCTCGCCTTGTTGGAGCTCGTGAATTTGAATCTCAAGTGATAAAACTGTGCATGTATGAATGATTTATACTGCAGGCATATTGCACTATAGCTCAAGTTCACAACATGAGGAAATTAATAGGACTACTGCATCAACGTACACCAACGACCAACTAACCATACGAGCATAAATACAGTGTCAAATATAGCAAAATAAAAAATGCCTGAAAATTTTGAGAGCCTCAAAAAAGGAAAGATAGTTTGTATTTAGGATCATGCTGGTCCCGCTTCTACCTCACCTAAAACCCAGGACCTTGAATAATTGCGGATAAATTTAAGGAAAATGGACGGTCGATGCATGCTGACCTGTAAGCGACAATGGCCGAGATCGTTTCCAAATGTTGAAGTGGTTGTAGGAAGGCTTTAAAATTCTGGGCTTTATCTCTTTTGGCACCCACCATTCTTTTCCATCTTCTCTCGCTCTTGTTTCCTTCTTTAGAGCCTGCACTGCTTCTCTGCAATGCAGTAAGAGCAGCATCAGTTAAAGAGATCCTGCAGTAGCCACTGTACTTGCAAGATTTGCCAAGGTGCGGCTTCCTATGCTCTAGAACATTCTAGATTTTATTATATTATTATTTCCATTATGAAATTATTGAATTCAATTTAAATTCATATGTATATTTTTAATATCATTTGAACTTTTAAAAGTGCTTATAGTCTTCATTACATCTTTTTTCATCGGAGATAGGCTAATCAGACTAAACTAGACACGAAGTCATGATTTTAATCCACTGTAGAAAATTTTTGATAGAGATTGTCGATGGTTGGAGATATTTAAAGCTTCTTTGATCTCAGGTTATGTATTGATTCAAGGGCTAGCTTCTTGTAGTGATTATGCTATTCTCAGTTTAAGTTCACTTATGCTGAAAATTTCAAGTACTTCAGCACATCATATCATTTCACACCATATTCCTAGTAGAATTCATATAGATGGAACAATTCAAGAGATAATTATTGCACGTTCGTTGATTTTCTGATTACTGATTATCAGCAAGAAGTTACAATGAACTGAATTAGCATTCGACTTCCTGCAGAATCCCTAATTTTCATAAGCAATGACACCAAGCTCGTCAGAATCCTTACCTAAAGATCATGAACCAATGGAGAAATGGATGGCATTTCCATCTACAAACTCTCAACCAAATCCAAACGCCAAGGAGATCCGCGAGGAGTCAACCGAGCCTGCAATAAGCAAAGAGATTGTCGACAGAGCAGCAGAGTGGGGCCTAGTAGTCAGATCAGAGAGTGGAAGAAATTCCAACAGTGTGACAGTCGGATTGATGTCGGTTGGAGAGAGAGGAGGTGTGGAATCTACTAGAACATCAGGGGAGTCAAGTTTTGCAGCTGAGCAGAGCATTCCAAGAGTCTCTCAGGATTTGAAGGATGCGCTGTCGACACTACAGCAGACATTTGTTGTGTCGGATGCAACAAGGCCGGATTGCCCAATAATGTATGCGAGTGCAGGCTTTTTTAGTATGACGGGATACTCGGCGAAGGAAGTAATTGGACGAAACTGGTAGGAATCTGTGTCTTGTGATGATTGCTATACTTTTTTCTGCATAAATATATAATACAAGTACATAAGTTTTCATGTCAAAGGACCTTGCCACGGCACCAAAACTCCGAAGTTGTAGTGAGGGTTAAGGATTATAATTTTATATTCTAATATGACCCCGCTGATTTAGGACCCTTTCATGAGTCAAAACTTGGACTCGTGAAACGCTAACTTTTTTTTATAAATCCTCCTTAGAAAGTCATTGCCAGAAAATTTCAAACATGGGTTGCTCCACTACCATGTCGAAGGACCTGGCCACGATACCAAAACTCTAAAATTACAGTTAGGATTGAGGGTTTTAATTTTATATTCTAACAGGCCCCTGCAGGTTGAGCACCCTTTGTATGGGCCAAAATCTACACTAACGCAGTGATATCAATTTGCTTAAAATCCACTTTAAATTCATGACCGGTGGAAATTAAACCTAAATATGATACCATGTAAAGGACCCTACCATTGCATAGAAACTCTGAAGTTATGTTGAGAGTTTAGGGTTATACTTTCATACACTAACAGACTGAACATGTAAGATCATACAATGTCCTATTATTTCAGGTATAAGTATTGAGGTCTCAGTATCAGCAGAAATGTTCCTGATTCTAACAATTTTTCTGTAGAAATAGGTTACTAGGTGCATGAGTTCATCCAATAAAGTTCAGATGTCCCATCTTTTAAATTGACTACACTAAACTGCATTTTCGATCTCATTACCTTACATAATTCCTGTTTTGCAGTTATCTCCCCTGTTATTTCACTAAACCGGTACTTTTAATGTGTTTCTCTGGGGATGGAGTTATAATTAAAATCACTTGAACTCTCCCCGCAGCATGAAAATTAAGCTTCATTGAAATATAAGGAAGCAGATTTCATTTAATTCATACTTCTATTGCCTTTTAGCCATGAAAACAGCGTCCTTTACTTTTTGCAGATAGTTGAGAGTTTCTTGGTGTCTCTTTATCTCTATCTATTAATTTGTTTCAATTCTATAATAAGAAAGGACCAAAAGTCTTCTTTTATAATGTTCACACCAGTGACAATGGGGATTTATAATTCTCCACATCGTCCATAAAATGATGAGGTTACCAGTTCTATGCACCATTTTTGAAGCTTATAATCTCATTGTAAAATCACAGCCTCAGAAAAAAAAATCAAGGTTGTCCTCTCGTTGCTAGTTTATGAATTAAAGGGGGAAAAAGCTTGTTATCTCCCAAAATTGTGTATCTGTAAATTAAATTTAGCAAGCAAATAACGGAAAGAATTTACTTGGGTCTCTTTGTGCACTTTACATACTTATCTTCAACAATTTTTTTCCTTGGATTGCATTATATGGATATACAAACAAAATGTTAGTATTTTTGGTTTTTTCTTGTTACAGTCGATTTCTTCAGGGACCAGACACGGATCAGACAGAACTTGAAAAAATAAGGCAAGCAGTCCGAAGTGGAAAGAGCTACTGTGGAAGGCTCTTAAACTACAAAAAGAACAGAACTCCATTTTGGAACCTTCTTACTATAACACCTATAAGGGATGATAGTGGCAAGGTTATCAAATACATAGGGTAAGATGTTTCATCTTGAGCCAAAGTTATGCAAAGTCCAGGAAATACTATATTTTAGTAATTTTACCATTAAAAAGGCCTTAATTTTGTTTCATCTTGTCTAAGACTATTCACTTTGTGATATTTCAGGATGCAAGTTGAGGTAAGCAAGTACACGGAAGGTTTAAATGAAAAAACATTGCGACCAAATGCAATGCCAGTGTCTCTGATCCGTTATGATGGTGAGAATACTCGTTAACTACTACCTATATGTGTTCTCTTATGATAGAAACAAACGACACTTGAAAAAGTATGAAAACTTACGGGTCCTTTTGTTTATCAGAACGGCAGAAGGAAAAGGCCTTGTCTTCAATGACTGAGGTTGTCCAGACTGTGAAAAATCGTCGTCCTCACCCACAAGATGAACATGATGTTGCTGTGAAGATTGATAAGCCTGAGAAGTCGCCTGTCGAATCACCTCTTGTGAATCCTGCAGATCCAAAATATTCCAAATCTCCTCTTGTGAATCCTGCAGATCCAAAATACTTCAAGTTGCCCGGTAAAATGAGTCCGCTAGCAGACCTCAAAAGAAACTCATCAAACATGGGCAGTAGAAAATCAGGACGTTCTTCGTTAATGGGGTAAGTTTTCATCATGGAACTTGTGGTGAAGAATTGATAGAGAATTGGAAGTACGACTCATATTTTTATCTTGAATGTTGTAATTAACCTGCTCATCGTATTTTTCCCCTGGTGATGTCTACTTCTTGCTGTATGATGGTTCATCGTTCAAATAGTTCTAAACAACATCTGCAACTAGAATTTATGATTAACAACACATTCTCAAGAACCTAATTGTTCGAATTTATTTGTAGGTTAGGAGGAAGAAAGCAGAGTTCTGCAGAAAACAATGAAATAGCTGTGGAGCCAGAGATCTTAATGACCAAAGATATAACGTGTACCGAAAGCTGGGAACACCTCGAAAGAGAAAAAGATATACGCCAAGGAATTGATTTGGCCACAACCCTGGAGCGCATTGAAAAGAACTTTGTCATAACAGATCCTAGACTTCCTGATAATCCTATAGTAAGATTTAGTATCAGAAACGAAGATCAAAGAAATCAAGCAAGTTTGGGCTTTGCAAACAAACACGATATACCTTGATATCAACACCTACAAACCGGCATATAACAGAGAGACAACTTATAGCAGAAATCTATGCATCTCTAAATCCAAATCTTCTAATACTTAAAATCAATGAAATATACAAGAATTTTTCATACATTTTTCTTCAAATTGTGTCAAATATCATCTCTCTTAGATAACATCAATCACTCCTTCCGTTTTCTCCTATATCTAGGAGAGTAATCTTTTGACAGCATACAAATTCATGTTCTTTTCTTTATCATTTCTGCATCCCAGGTAGGCATAAAACTTAGAGGTGGTGCTAAATGTTGGGAAATTTTCAACTCAAAACTTCTTTCACCTAGAAAATCTAATCATTTTGTATATTATGTTTTGCAGATATATGCATCAGACAGCTTTCTCGAACTGACAGAGTACACGAGAGAAGAAATATTAGGAAGAAATTGTAGGTATGAGTTGGAAAATATCTCTCTGCCTGAAAGTTGTCTGAATTATTAGAATGTACTTCATATATTCTATCCATTCAGAAATTTGACTTTCTGATCATCCAAGACAATTATCTTGAAATAATATAAAGTTATAATAGTAGTAATCTACTCGATGAAATAATAGTATACGTGTACAAGAGACATATTATCATTGGTATCAGTATGCTAAAGGTTTACATTATGCTTCCCAGAGTAGACCTCCATGATATTTGGTACGATAGTTATTCAACTAGGAAATCTCACAACAGAAGGAACACATCTAACAGAGAACTAATCATGTCCTATCAGTCAATTGAATGGACTGATACGTTTTATGTCTATGAGTTCAAGGACAAGGACAACTACTTTTCAGTATGGCAAGTCTCTGGTTTATTATTATATACTGTTTGATACATCTAGGTAGAAAATGAGAACTGATTATCTCTATTGATATTGTAGGTTTCTTCAAGGCCCTGACACAGATCAAGGAACTGTTTCAAAGATAAGAGATGCTATAAGAGAACAAAGGGAAATCACCGTACAACTCATAAATTATACAAAAAGCGGTATTGACTAATCTATAGCTAATCATGATTTGATATAAAGATAGATCACTTTTATAAATCACTTCTAACCTTGAGCATTATGAGCTTTGGTAACATTCAGATTTGGAATATGATACCCGCGTTGATAGTCACAAGCATGAACTTCTATTTGTTTGGGATACTTAGCGGTCTATTTTCTTTTCTTTTCTTTTTCTTTTTCTCCTTATTGTGGCAACAGGAAAGAAATTTTGGAATTTGTTTCACTTGCAGCCTATGCGTGACCAGAAGGTAAGAGATCCTCTTTCTGCCTTTTATACACAAAACGAACACGCAAATATAGAGACAGATCTTAAATTTAGCCCAGCTATAGATATTTCCAGAAATATTATGATCCTATTATCATCAGGGTGAACTTCAATACTTCATCGGCGTACAACTTGATGGAAGCGACCATCTGGAGCCACTTAGGAATCGTCTCTCTGAGACCACAGAGATGCAGAGTGCTAAATTGGTAGGTTTTATTATTTCTCTCTCAGAGAATATCAGAGACAGTTTCATTGGAGAAGTAGACACTTGCATCTCCAAATAAAATCCTCACACCTAAATAGAACCTTAACTCGTAGTACTTATTCCGTAGGTTTGCCTGCTGGTCATTAATAAATAGTCTTCTAACTAGTAAAAAAATTGCGAGGAAGTTCGGATTAGAAAAAAAGAAAGAACCTTAACACAACCTTAACACAGACTCAACCTATTAAAAATACTTCTATCACTCCAGATTGTGCGTCGAAGAACTCCCATCAATTGTTGATACATCTATGTGCACTAAAATTTATACATGTCAGCATCGCACTCTAAAAAATTGAAAGTTAACTCACTTTCCCGACTATTCTAATAATCAACTATCCTTTCTCCGGAAAAGTGATCATTAAGATAATTCTTTTGCTACGTAATGTTGTGCTGCTCTCCTTAAATAAAACCAACATATCTCAGAAACTATGAGATTAACCAAAAAATATCCTAAGAGTAGCTTCATGTGAGTTATATGCTCAAGCATGTGTTTGAGAATCATAGTTTTACTCGCTAGAACCAAAACTGTAATCTCCACAAGTACAACTAATTTTAACACTCTTTTCAACCCATCAGAAGTAAATAATGCGAACTCAGAATGTCACTTAAAGAGCATTCTGCGTGAAACTAGTTAAGTATCCAACAATTATGAGGAAAAATGTAAGCAATGTGATCCATGTAACCTTTTTTTGTACAAAATAGAGCTTTGTTTGACTGTTCAATTATATTCAGATCACTCTATATGAGCTTTACTGATGATTCTGACTTGCTAACAGGTTAAAGCTACAGCTGAGAATGTTGATGAAGCAGTTCGAGAGCTGCCTGATGCCAACTCGGTAAGGTATTTCCTTTGCACTTTATTATTATGATTGACTAGATGTAAAAATGTATATGGTTGTTCTCCGCATAATTTTTTCATGCTTGCCTGTTATTTCTATTGATGTGATAAGCACTAGGCAACTTGATCAATTGCCTGGTAGATGGATGACTAAATTGGGGTAGCTTGAAGACATCATCTAAATTCCAAAAGACCTTACAGTAAATAAAAAGGAAATTTTGTGCATGCCATTCACGTCTTTAGTTTTTCTTCATGATTTGCTTTATATTCTTAAAGGTCTCATTAGCAATTGGATGATTCTGTGAGCGTACTAAAAGAACCTACTATAACAGGATATTTCTAAGAGAAAGCAATAAGTATATCCCCAATGAACTCTAATGATAGCATCCAACTCTTGACGCCATTACTAGCTCTTGGAAGGGAAATTAAACTTATGAAGACTAGGCAATTGGGCAACAAAAATTTAAACTGATAATAAAAGCAAAACTCTGAATGCCCAATATGACAAGGATTCAAGGACATCAACTAGGTGAGGTGGAACCGGTAAAAAAGAGATTATCTCATTCATTAATGAGTATTAATGACTAGGAATAACAGATGCGAAGAGTAAAATTTCACATGTACATGCAGGAGTAATTAGAGAACAAGGAAAAAGGGAAAGGCTAGACAAAAAATTTATCAAATAAAGATAAAAACATAAATTATTTATTTAAGATTTAAGAAATTAATCTGAGATAGGATATAGCAGGCATTTTGAAGAAGTTGACATGCGTAAGAACCTAGAGAATGAGCCAGGAATCATAACCATGGTCCCAGTTTGTGCTTATGCATACTTATTTGCACATGTGCCATTTCACTAACAAAATCCTGGTATCTGAGAAAATACTCATGTTAAATGGAATGCAAATGAACCAAGCACTTAAACAAAATTCAACAAGTACAAACTCTGTGTACACGACACATAAAGCTCCAATACTGTCAGTATCACCAATTTGTAACAAAATAGTATTCTTAGACCTTTAGGAACGGACAAATTTGGGATTTTAATTGTCCTGCATTTGGTACACTTTACTAAGAGAAAACGGAAGAAACTAACTTTATAAACAGGATATGAGACAATCTCTTATAAAATGCAAATCACATACCTCTGCTAAATAATTACAAATAAAGTTCCAGAACCTGAGGAAGATCGCCCATTAGGAAGCAGGAAATAAAGGCACCCATGCCTACCATGCATCTATATGGAGCTGCTCCTATCGTGTTGAGGTCAATCTATATGGAGATATTCTGAGATTGGTTATGCTGAACAAGGTCACATACAACATTCCGGAATTTTGAAGTGGTTGCCAACCTTGCATTAATCTTCTAATCCTTATGCTTACTACATTCTATGGTTATTTGGTAAATCTAGTCCAAATAAATATGGACACTTTCTGTTACGATTCAATAAATGCAACTACATAATAAGCAAAGGAATGATGATCAATGAAAAGTAAATTGTCCTGTAGCTAATAATTTTGAGTATGATTAGTAATTACAAATTACCTGTGCCAAGGCAGTACACAATTAAGTCATCATTTCATGAGCATGAAGTGAAATTATTCTTCTTTGTATATGTTGTAAAAACTAATGACAATACATAATATTTTCAGAGACCAGAGAATTTGTGGGCAGTCCATTCACAACTTGTCTTCCCAAAGCCCCACAAGAAGAGCAATTCTTCATGGTTAGCAATCCAAAAGGTACACCTCATGAAACATCATGCACATAGATTATTTTTCTGAATCATTTGCTTACTTATTAGCCATGAGGAACACACTGAATTTAAAGATATTAAGCTTCCATATCCTGTAACAAAGTATTTAATCTAGCATTTGGTATTCTCATATACTTCTTTTTGTCTTTTGGTAGATTACAAGGCAAGGTGAACAGATAAGCTTGAAGCATTTCAGGCCTATAAGACCATTAGGTTGTGGTGATACTGGAAGGTACTACTACTAACCCATCTGAAGATCATTCACCTTCAAACTTCCAATATTTCTTGTGCTGGTTGCAAGCACATGTATGTATGATTCCTTATGTTGTACCAAATCCCTTTTACCAACAAAGAATTCATATAATTTTTCTGGATATACGAAGGATCTAGCAGTGCCAGTCAATTGTATCCTCTTTTTAGTAGTAAAATTCTAGATTTTTTAAATAAAGAGGTACCAGTTTTTTATAGAAAACTAAAATAGACCAACAAAGTACTCATATCAGTAACAATTTATACTGAAAAAAGACAGCTCAGTTAACATGACATGAGAAATTTTCATTGTTTAGAATGCTATGTATTATTTACTTCTTTGCTCATGAAGTACAACTCTCTCTCTCTCTCTCTCTCTCTCTCTCTCTCTCTCTCTCTCTCTC
>BQKN01000089.1:664015-677429 GCA_022839385.1 Asparagus kiusianus
CTCTCTCTCTCTCTCTCTCTCTCTCTCTCTCTCTCTCTCTCTCTCTCTCTCTCTCTCTGATAAAGTTGTAGGTTTCATTCTACTCAAGAAGTCCATCTCTCCCTTCATGGGAGATTTCTATGCCCAAATTCGGGGCCTTTGAGTATGAACCTTTCTCAAAAGATAAAACAAAAATAAAAAACATCAACAAAAAATGGTAAGAACATATTCTACATCTTTTAATCAATAAAATTCTCCCATCAGTCCAGTTGAACATCAAACTGTGATAACTAGCATGCATTTTTCTTATAGATGTTTTCCTATATCTTCGATACCGGGACATGGATGCATATGTAAATTACACAGAGCACTTACAATAGGCATAATACTCAAAACCAAAACGATACATTATCATATTACCAATACTATGGCCAAGTTTCTCAAATAATGATAACTTAATTGTTCAAATTCACCCCCTAGATCTGTGGAAGTATACATGATAAATTAAATGTAATATTTATAATAGCTACCAATATAAATAACACTATTAATAGACAAGGATGATATTTTAGAAATCAAATTCCTTCAAATTAAACCACATACTTGACAAGCACATCATTGCTCAGCAAAGGCTAATAGCATCTCTTAAATTTTCTTTAGGATATATGCTTTTAAAAGTGTTGACATTTTATAGTTTTCCATGACATGTTCTTTTCAACAGTGTACATTTGGTGGAACTACAAGGTACCGGAGAACTATTTGCAATGAAGGCAATGGACAAATCAGTAATGTTGAGCCGGAATAAGGTTGTCGTATCATAGAAACACTAAATGCATGCTGTTATTAATTTCTAGATTAGTTGCCATCTGACTTTACTCTTTCCTAGCCGTAACCACAAATCTCTGGTAGTAAGTGCAATGGAGGATTCTTTCTCAAACTTGTATCTACTTTATTTATGATGGTGCTTACCATGTATTATACCAGTTATTAGTGATATGAGTAGATATCCAGCAATTTAATGAGAAATTACTTCATTTGCATTTATGCAAGTCTGAAGGTTCAACCTAAAACAATTATGATTGCATGGTCAGTGAACATAGTATCCTCAAATTCGGCAAATTACAGAAGTTACCACTCAGATTGAGTTTATTGGGTGCAAAGACCAGAACTAAAGGGAGGGGGAGTTGATTAATTAGTTTAAAACCAAATTGATTCAGGATTAACTAGCACTTACTAATTCCATTAGTTTTTCCTTCAAATAAGGAACGAAATCCTACCTTACATCTTCTCCACACCAAATCCACATGAAGCAAAAGAATCTAGGCTCAGTTGCATGAAAACGGGTACAGGTATTGGCATAGACACGGGTGCGGGTATGGGTACGGGACACGGCAAAGTTGTAAAATGTAGGGTACGGAGACAATGCTGCATATGTATATTGAGATTAATAATTTACATGAGATTATTATTGTTTTCCAATTCATGTGTTACTAGAATTAAACTTCCTATTATGTTTTCTAGTTTCTTCTATTATGTTGATTATTATAAATTGGAAGCTACTCGGATTTGAACTAGACACCCAAATGACCCTTTAAAATCACATATTTAAACTTGGGTATGGGCTGAAATGAACTCGAACTATGTCTTACAGGTTTCAAGATATGGAGATGAGCAATGTGAAGTGTAAGATATACATTCAAGAAGTGTTTGACAAGTGTTCTAAATTAAAACATATATCATATAATTAATCACATGTCTGAATAAATGTATGCATATATCCAAGGAGTATCAATAAAGTTTGGGTACGAACCATTGTCGGATATGGGTACGGTTTCATGATAGAAGTACCCGGGTAACATAGGATGTAGGAAAATCCTATTTGAGTCAAAAGTTCTAGTTACTTGATTATCCATCAATCTTGCTCCATTTCCAATATAGGATTGAATCCCGGCTTCATTGATAGAAGTACCCGGGTAACATAGGATGTAGGAAAAACCTATTTGAGTCAAAAGTTCCAGTTACTTGATTATCCATCAATCTTGCTCCATTTCCAATATAGGATTGAATCCCAACTTCATGTAAATACTAAATCCACCACAACTTGAGGGAATGCAAGACACTCCCAAGATCAGATAGTGTCGGCACTACCAAACCACTTGCTTTCCATTCTATATTTCTCTTTGTTTATTTAGATCTGTATATACCTCTTATCATTCTACGCCAGCTCCCTATTCTATCTATTTGTTTTTGCCGATTTTTAAACAGACTGTACACTAGATGCTCAATAACTAATAAAATATTCCTCATTTTATTTAGTTTGGTACATCACAGTTCGATAAGTCGTTATAGATTATTCTGCAAGGTTACAAAGTAATAAATTGATATCATTCTTTTCCTGCAAAAAGATAGTAAATGCTTTCATTAACTGTACAGGTGCACCGAGCATGCATTGAGAGGGAGATTTATTCCCTATTGGATCATCCTTTTCTTCCAACATTGTACACTTCTTTTCAGGTTTACTCCTCTTACCAGTTATAAAATTTTATCAGCAACTTATCTTGACACAAACAATATCATTCACTTTGTACAGAAATTTTTAGCATTCATATTCATGTAGACAACTTCATTTAGATGGATTCATTATTTCAGATGGCTAAATCACCAAATTAGCATTTTAGTAGGATCCTGTTTTCAATATGGTATTTTTTTTCTTTCACTAGCAACATTATGATATTAATGTCGAAATAAATACCAATATTGTTTTTTTTCTTTCACTAGCAACAGTATGGTATTAATGTCAAAATGAATAGCAATTTGGTTTTTTTCCTATATGAAAAAAACCAATCTGATTATTTTTCCTATATAAAATAATACCAAATTGACTTCAAAAGTCGATACTAATACCTTAACGTTGCTAGTGAAAGAAAAAAAAAACAAAATTAAACTTGGTCCTCCTAAAAATACCAATCTGGTAATAGCCTATTTTTATTTGTAGTTTCTTCGCATCAATTGCCTAACATTACTTATGGCGTCAAGTTAAATTTAAATAGTAAGTGATAATTCTTGACTTGTTAGCTTTCTTCTCAGAATCTATTCCATGTTGACAAGTGGGCATGCTTGTATTTTAAATAGTTCTGACTGTCCACAAGTTTTAATCCACTATATGAAAACCTCCCTTGAAGTTTTTTCTACTACCCAATTCCAGCAATTTGAAGCATGGATGCTTAGTATTTGGTAAAATCCTTATTAAGCTCACAAGTTACTACTATATGTCTAAAGCTTAACATATCAATTGTTGTCACTCCTAATAACATAGTTTATGTAGGAAATAGGGAGATAGTCGGAGGAAAGGCTATAGAAAACTGGTAATGTGAACATATGAAATCATAGTGACTTATTACTGCATAGAGCCTGAATAAAAGATAAATGCTCCGTGATTAGGACAAACTCTTATGCCATCCATTTGGGCTCGTAAATTGTATGTCTTATTAAAGTGATTCTGTCAATAGTTCACTAGAGAAGCCTTCTAAACCTTAGGTCTTCTATTTTTTATTCTATGTTTTTAAAAAGACCTTACCTTCGTATTAAACCATCTTGGTCTTTTTTATTCTGATAGAAATACCATGAATTTGGTTTTGATCACTTTCTCTTCTATTGACATTTTTCCAAGGCTTCTGTTAAGTCACCAAATTTGAAAAATCAACTTCACATTCCCCATCATTTAAGTATACGTTGTTAATCTCTTGACTACCAATCCAATCAACGTTGTTGGCATATCACACAATGCTATCTTAGACTAATGTTTGTAGAAATGTTTCAATGGCACTATACGCAGAAGATTCATTTTATGAATACAAAGATGGAAATACTATTACGTGATGACATAACAATCATGAAAATCTAATATTTTATATGGAAAAGATACTAGATAAAAATGTTTTATGTAGTACATGATACTTTACTTCATTTAAATAAAAATACATATCAAAATGATATAAACATGTATTGAAAGAATGCCTAAAAAGAAATCCATTGCATGCATAAGATTCTCCAGTCTCAATATCACAAAACTACCTTAAAATGTAAAGTTATAAGTACATTAAAGAAGTGTTTTACTTAACTGAGGAGTGTATTTTGCCATTATTTGACCATAAAAATTTACATGTCGCATAGAGCTTAAGTTACATTTTATCTTTATTCACATCTCTCTCTCTCTCTCTCTCTCTCTCTCTCTCTCTCTCTCTCTCTCTTCTCTTATTCACCAATAGAGAAAAGAAATTAAAATGATAATTTTGGATGCCACATTTTTTACAATAGATTCTTATTCAGTATAGAACTATGAGAACTGTGGACTTCACAAAAGAACCTACAAATTGGCATTGGCACTTTAGAGAAACGAAGTTACTATCAAGTATCAAGAGCAAGAGAATAAATACTTTCAGATGTTTATACTTCTATAGGAATCATGTTTCCAGGGTCTACCTAGTGATCCCTCTGAGTATTCCTATATGCTCTTTTGTATATTATCATGTATAATGTCACCACTACATGCTTATAACTTAATATCACCCAAGTTTCATACATCATCTTGTGATTGGTGCAAGTACAAAATGTAAATGATCGTAGTTTGGTTTTATAATGTTTGGTTACACTATAACATGATGCACACTGATTCTTAGATTTTCTAATATACTTTGATCTAGGTATCAAGTAGGTTATGCAGCTTCTTATGGTTGTTACTTAATATTCAATAGCTTCATATATTTTCCTAAAATTAGTCGATATCATCAAATGTAATATACTGATTGATTCTCTATTCTTCAGACCACAACACACATTTGTTTAATAACAGACTTTTGCCCTGGAGGAGAGCTGTTTGCATTGCTAGATAGGCAACCTATGAAGATTTTCAAAGAGGATGCTGCAAGGTAAAAAAAAACTTACATAAGAGCATTCGTTTTGAGAATGTCAATGATTGCATACATGGAATCTTCTAATTTGTTAATTTATCAATGTGTACATGAAACTTGTGCAATGCTAACTAATTTGAGCATTGTTAAGCTAATACAGTGCATATCAAAATTTTGAAAAGTCCCTAATAATAACGCAAAGTGTACAAATTAAATCTAACTGCTCGAACCTATTTGTTTCTTATTATCTTTAAGTAGTAAGCAAATAAGAAATTTAGATATTTTTTCTGTTTGTGAATTCACATATACATATGCATGTGCATGTCCGTGTGGATGTGCATATGCATGTGTTGTTTAGAAGGCTTAGTTCATTGTTTCTCAAGTATCTCTTAAACTTTGTCCCACATATCAAACTACAAGGTGGGTTACCACGGTGGGTTACCACAGTGGGTTATGGTCATTTTAATCTACAAAACTTAAGATGTATGTATGTGTGTGTGTGTATTTTAACAAATTACAAATCATGTCTTTTGTTGTTCCACAAGAAAAATATGTTTACTATACATGGTTAAGAGATTCGATCAATAATTGATGTTGCAAATTTTTTTTTAATGAAACACATAATTTATTAGAGTATAACAGCTAACTGAAGGTTTCATATATTCACCCATAACCCTCTGAATTGTAGTTAGAATTATATAAACATCTCAAATAGTTTTCAAGTTGAGGACATAAGCACTCATACAAATATCCAAGCTACTGAAGAAATATTGTTCATTGAAACTTGAACTTGCAAAGTTTCTAAATAATAAGTTGGAAGCTATCGCTTTTATGACTAATTCACATATAAATCACTTAGGTGTTCTTGGTGACTGCATTTGTCATGTTAACCTCATTTCTTCATATGTGTATGTGGACACATACCCATAACTAAATTCTATTTGACTAATCTCATTTTTAATCATCCGTTTGGATATCTACATCTCATTTGTTAATCCAAGAAAGAGCGCATGATTTTTCAAATTCATCTATACATGGTTTATCTCAGATTTCTATAAGAAGGCATATATGTGTATTAATGATATTGAATTCATATAATATTTATTCTCTATGAACATTTTCCAGGTTCTATGCTGCTGAAGTCGTAATCGGTCTGGAATATCTTCATTGTCTAGGTAATTTCACAATGTTACATAAGGCATTGTGCATTTAATGATGGATGTGTAGCAGGTCTGTTATGCACTTAGCAAACTAGATTCATAGTTTCAAGAGGAACTCATAATGTGATATTTAATAGTTTGTTATGCAATTGTTTTGTTCCTTCAAAAATCAATAAGTTAGACTAATAAAGATATATATACATACTTGCTGCACAACTGAAACAATATCAACGTCAACCTATTTCTAGATGATCTATTAGAATCAGTGTTTTAAAAGCAAAAGGCGAGGTAGAGGCGATTAGGTCCTATGTTGCCTGAGGGGAGAGGAGCCAAAAAGGTGATGAGTGAACGAAGGCGATAAATATTTAAAAAATTCATAAACATTATAATTAATATGCAAGTATCAATAACAACGACAAGACATTAATCACACCCAAATTTTCAAAGTCACAAATCTAATAAATAAACCATCTAAATGAAGTAGTAAGTAACAAATATTAAATAGTAATATCAACTAGTAACTACTAACACATATAATTAAGCAACAAACTTTGAACTTTTAAGGTTCGAATTGTGGTATGTCCTCAAAATAATATAGGTAATAAAGCACATTTCAAAAAAAAAACCAAAAAATCGACAATGAAAAACGATTCAATAAAATAAACTTTAGTTTATCGTACACCTTCTGCACCCTCAAAGTTTTAAAACAAAGACAAATACATCGCGCCTTGCATCACATGCCTTATAAAATCCTTTGAGGCGTTAAGGCAAGGTCACAAGGCATCAATGCAAGCTCTTAAGGCACCAAAAAGAGCGATTGATAATCAATTTAACAACTTTTCAAATTAATCTAATTGATAATAAAATACCAATACATGTATGAAATATCTTTGTTTCATTCTCATGTGTCAAATTGGGCCAAAAGCAATAAGATGGAGATCATACTTCCTGGATGGACATTTATTATATTTTTCATCATAATAGCGCATTTGATAATCAAAATTCAATTTGTTTGTTTAATTTTTTTATTTCATAGTTTTGTAACTCTATTGTATAAGTTTTTGATAAATGGATACTCTAAAATATACATGATAGTGCATTTCTATTTGTACTCTACAATGAAACATATTCCTTACAGCCAAAGCCCTCTTGTACAATAAGATCCACAACATGAACTAGAACTATAACATTTTCTTTTTTGATACAGGAATAATATATCGGGATCTGAAGCCTGAAAACATTTTACTTCAGAAGGACGGTCATGTTGTGCTGACTGACTTTGATCTTTCTTTCTTGACATCATCCAAACCACAAGTATGCAAATTTATTCTATGGAAATTCAATTCTCTTCTACATCATATGATTACTTCAATTGTCAACTTCATACTTTGCGGTTGTTCCCTTGAAATTATTCTCAAATGCGGTTGTAAATAAAATACTAGTATTGTCATTCTACCATTTCAATTATAGGACTATGCTTTATCGTAAAGTGGAGTTTGTTACCATATGATGTCTATAGTTTGTTTAGTCTGAAAATATTATTAGGGGGTGTAAATATAATATGAAGTGGATATTGGTGTTAGTGTATTTGTTTTCTTCTTAGTTATTACAAATATTTACATTTTCTTGATATTAACTTTCCTATCCGTATTTGACAAAAGTGAAACTAAACTTAGAATAAATTTCGATATAACCAGATATTATTAATTATGCCTCATGTTTTAAAGGAAAATGAGTTCAAGTTCAAATTTAGTGTATAATCTAGTAAAGGAGTCCTTAATGATAAAATAAGAAATGCTAAATAGACTTAATCTATATGCAGTTTAACATACTCTTGTACATTTGTATACAAATTCAGATCGAACATCTATTATGATTTATGAATAGCTTCCCAATGTCTATATCTATTTTTCATGTTTTATGTGAAGGGTTATGGATATCAACATTTGTCATAATACAAATAAGGAGCAAAATTCAAGTCCAATTAGTGTAAAATACCTTCAATATAGCCAACATACTGGTGGGTATATCCTTTTATAAGGCTTGCCACAAAACGATGTGATCTTAATTATTATTTTAAATATCCCCAACATGGCCTAATATATCAGCTAATATATTCTTTTATAAAACTTGTTGCAAAACAATATGATCTAAATATTCTTTACCACTTTTTAGCAATGATAGACGATATATCATCAACATGCCCTGATATATCAATAGTGATGTTGGTCGACATGTCCTTTTATATGGCTTGTCAGAAAACAGTATATTGCTTTTGGTAATTTTTGGGTGAGACAAGATGATTTGCCTAATATATCAAGTGGCATTTCGGCTCAATTAAATATTGAAATGTCAAAATAGAATTTTATTTGTTTTAAAAGGTAGATTAGTCATCCTAAGCATATAATATCTACAATTATGTATGCTCAGATCTCATTAAGTATGTTTACATTTCAGTTTACGACATTATATAATATATGCATATCATCTGATATATCACTCCAATATTTACTATACATCACCAATATCCACAATCTGATATGAATTTTGGATGTCTGATATTTTCCCAATATCTGATACTTAAAACCTTGGACTCATTCTTTACTGCTTTTTGGTTTGTTGCAAAGAATATGAAATACTAAGTAAGACATATGTTTGCTAATGTATCCTTTATTTGGGTTGTTGCAAAAAAATATCGTTCTGCAAAAGCTATGTAATGTTTTTTAGCAAAAGTACCAGTCCTATGAAGTTTTTAGCGAAATTCTAGTAAGCAATTTTGCCTAAATTTCTATAATAGGTTAGTGATCCTAAGCATATATTATTTAAATTTTTGCATGCTTTAATTTCATTATCTAGATTACCTTTTAGGATATTATATCATACATGAACATCCAATATAGCACTCCGTTATTTACTACATATTCCTCATATTTTCCCAATATCTACAATCCAATATGGATTTTGATCTTCTAATATTTCCTCAATACCCAATATTTAAAACCTAATTTTTTTCATTTATAAGTCTATGTTCTGTGGATTCCCGTGCCATATTTGCATAACATATCAGGGCTACTCTCTAGTTGGAAGTAAGGTTTAGTAAAAGATGTAACCTTGCGCTGAAAGTAAGGTTTAGAAACTTTTCACCATTTGAATTAAAATAAGAGAGAAGTTTAGATCATCAATGTTCAAAGTTTAATAAACTTTGTGCTGCAGCTTTTAGTGATTTCAGCTGTCATGAGACAGTAAACTCTTGCTAATTGTGTCACTGCTTAATATGATCTAATAATTAATCTAATAAATGTTTTAAATCTTTCAGGTGATCTTACCTCCATCGCCAGCAAGGAGAAAGAGATCCAGAGACCAGTTTCATCCAATCTTTGTCGCGGAACCAAGCACACAGTCAAACTCATTTGTAGGCACAGAAGAGTACATAGCTCCGGTATGCATCTTTTCTATTTTTTTCATGTTTTTTGAACTAATGTTTCTGTTGTTCTAAATTTAATGCTTTAACAGTTGTATGAATTAGGACCATAGTTGATATCACATATACTTAAACAAAACACTATATTGTCTATAAACTTAATCAAACATTAAATTCTCGTAGATATAATCATCTACACGACAAATTGCTAATTCGGATAGTCACCCTTGCTTCTATTGTCAGAACTTTTTCATGGGCTACATCTCATTATATCCTACTTTTGACAATTTTTTTCAATTTCCGTCTTTTGACAGAACAATGTTCAACAAGTGAGTATTAACTTTTGATTTTTTGTTTGAGGATTTGAATACTTCACACAAAAAAAATTGACAAAATAAGAACAAAGAGGCTTTTCTAACTAATTAAGGATAGCATGCTTCTAGCCAACAACAAAGGGGAAAATTAATGGATCTCATACAAATCAAACCTCAGCCTAGAAAATCAATTCATAACAATGCACACCAAACACTAGTTCCATTGAGTTTCTGGAATATAATACCATCATCAAATCAATTCTACTGAAATTGGGGTTGGCATCTATATAATTATTTATAGTTACTAGTACTTCCATCACTCACCATCACGGCCAAGACATACGGTGAACTTAATAAAATTATCATGCGTTTATCAATGCCTATACTTCCATTCTTTTCTCCAATGCTTGATGTAACTATTGAAAGAAATCTGGAAATGGTGTCAACCATAAGATGTGGTGAACTTAATAAAATTATCATGTGCGTAACAATGTGTATAGTGTATACATTCATTTTCTCTTTTTTTCTTGTATGATACTTGATATAACTATTGAAAGAAATCTGGAGACAATGTCAAAACCATTTTAGGTGGACGCAGTGTGTAACTCAATATTAGAGTTACGGCCTAGAACCACGTAACACCTGTTAGTAAGGTATTTGAACGTTCTAGTTGCTAATTTATAAGAAATATATGAAGAAAACCAGTAACTTTAGGGAAGCCTGACTTTGACATGTCTATTAAAACAAATTGGCTAATGTGCGATTTACAGCATACATCATTTCTTGAGTCTTTAACTGCAACCTGGAAGTACGGAGTTGTATTATTCTCCAGCCTTTAATCATCTATGTAATCAAAGTCTTAAGATAATGTGCACTAAAGAACATTACGATGTCATATATCATGCCTTTCATTCTATAACTAAGTATTACGGTCACCATACTCAAGCATTCCCATTGTCACTTTATTCTCATCCTTTATCTTGGGAGGAAAACTTGATATACCTTCATTGCAGGAAATAATTACAGGAGCAGGACATAGCAGTGCCATTGATTGGTGGGCTCTTGGTAAGATTATAACCCTACATGCATTTAATTTTAGCTGTCTTGTCTTAGTAATGCATCTATATTTCAGATAGATACATACATTAATATGAGTAATGGCTAATCACTTTGAGGAACAAACTCCTCATTTGTTTCGCACAAAAAGGCACATGACGAGTCGCTATATTGGATCATTGTAAAGGGTGATCCACATCATTGATCTTGAACGTATCATATATCAGGATAGAAATAATGTTTGCTAATTCATGCATTGGTTTCTTCTGTTCTATTATTAAAAGTCTGCTCATTTTGCATAACACATAATCTTATACCCATATACTTATAGAAGGGCAACTCTTTACAAATGGACTTGGAGAACCCAGTGGGCTGGCCCTCCAGTTTGATATAGTTTGCTCCTAGTGAATAGTTGATTCTATCCTACATGAATCTGCACTTAAATTGAGTTTCGAAAAGCTTCAAAATATTCCATTAGATGATCGAAAGAATATCCGTTCATCTAGGCTTAAAGAGCTTACGTTTATGGAGTTAATTAAACACGTTCTGTACTTGATTGCTGGAAAATGCAGGAATACTACTATATGAGATGCTATATGGCCGTACACCTTTCCGGGGGAAGAATCGCCAAAAGACATTTTCCAATATTTTGCACAAGGACCTGACTTTTCCTAGTAGCATACCAGTAAGTGTACATGACAATAATCATGTTATGCTTTTTTTATCGCCTGTAGTTTGTAGCCTACATCTGTCATAGTACATACCATATACATGTATAATGGGGACAGTCATATGCATAAGACTCAACCTTATTACGAAGCTTAAAAACTAATGAAGATTGCTTGTTATTCCAACTATAATAATTTATGGTTTGATCCCACCAATAGCCACTGCTTCTCATTATAAAGATGCTAATCATTATCAGGTAAGACATCATATGGTTTCCTTTTCATTATTAATATAACCCTTCTCTAGCATAAATATATTAGCCGCCTACCTAAACTATTAGTCTATTAATGAACTAAATGCAGTTGCCTAACTTCCACATATATTACCAACTAGAAATCTTACTAGGTGTACAAGTGGCTTCAAATAAAACATGTTTACATGATTAGGTTCTCCACATAACATCACTTCAATCTATTTAATTTTAAATACGGTAAGAGTGACAGAAACTGTTTAAAGTTTTTACTGTTAGCAGCAAAGATGTTATGTTCTTCTGTATAACTTGCGAAGTTACATATTCTTTCTATAGGTCCCCCTCTTACCGATCCCCTTCTTAGCACCTATTGATTATTAAATACATGTATTTATATCTTTTGTCTATTTGACAAGTTGCGGTAAATACACTCTTAATAGTCTATTCTTTGTAAATTTGGCAGGCTAGTCTTCAAGCCAGGCAGTTAATACATGCCCTTCTGCATAGAGACCCTGCTAACAGATTGGGATCAGATAATGGGGCTAATGAAATTAAACAACATCCCTTCTTTCGTGATATCAACTGGCCACTTATCCGTTGCATGGTAATTCTAATTACCTGCATTTTAGTTTCATATCAATTTAGAGATCAAACTTTATTATAATACTTGAATGTCTTACTTACTGTCATAGCCTGCTCAAAGTTAGCGGAAACTTTATTCAAGCTAGTCATATTTTTAATAAAAGATACTCAACTTATCAGCTTGCTCAATACCCCAAATCTTCTACTTAAGAGTTAACTTTTAACCTGCCAAAATTCTCACAAACTTTATACCTCTTGTCATCGACTATCTTAACCATTCTACAATAAGTTTAACTAGAAAGAAAAATGGAGATAAAGAAAACTGGTAAAGATGTGAATATGATTGTCTTTGGAACATTGTTTTTTTTTAATTATATCTGTACACTAGATGCACAATCTTTTAGCTATATGAATTTCTCCCAAAGAAATTCTCAATCATTGAAGCAGAAAGGAATAACTTAGTAACAACCATTTAGAACTATTAAAGATACGATGTTGGTATTTGTGCAGACTCCTCCGGAATTAGATGCTCCTCTTGAACTAATTGGGAAGGAACCTGAGTCTGGTGCAAATGACATGCAGTTGCATGATGAAGAAATGCTCATTCAGACATTAGAAGCGTTATGAGGTGAGGTTCAGGTACATTATTTTTTAACTCTATGGTAACCCTACTAAAAGCAAATGCAACTCTCTACTATTATATTAATAGGTGCGTTTGTTTACCATTGCGTTTGTGTTGTTTTCATTGTGTTTTTAAAAAAAAAGAAACAAAACGCGTTTGGTTACCATTCCGTTTTTCCGTCCAAAACACTACCAACCCCCAACTTTAAACGGTTTTCTCAAAACAAGAAAAAGGTGTTTAAGGTCTGCTGTTTTCGTTTTTATTTAATATTAATATATATTAATATATATATATAATATTTAATATATTAATATATTTATATATTAATATATTTAATATATTAATATATTAATATAGTAAATATATTAATATATTAATATATATTAATAATATATTAATATATATTAATAATATATTAATATATATTAATAATATATTAATATTAATATAT
>BQKN01000089.1:677829-729273 GCA_022839385.1 Asparagus kiusianus
TAAATATATTAATTAATATATTAATTAATATTAATATATTAATTACTATTAATTAATATTAATATATTAATATATTAATTAATATATTAATTAATATTAATATATTAATATTAATATATTAATATATTAATATATTAATATTAATTAATATATGATTAATTTTCCTGTTTTGCTGAATATATGATTGTTTTATAAAAACCATCTGATCCATCCGATCCAATGTGTTTTTCAAACGATTGCAAACACTTTTGGGAGAAAAACCAAACACCAATGTGTTTTTCTAGAAAAACACAACAATAAAAACACATTGGTAACCAAACGCACCAAGAGATACTGGCATCAATTGAAAAAATTTGCATTCCCATCCCTAAAATATTTCAATTTTTAATGATGATTCCAGATATCTAACCAACCCATCCCTCCTTCTTCCTGTGCAAAAAAGGCAAAATATCGAAGTGTTTGGCATGAAAAACTTCACTACTGAAATGTGCTATGTTAGCAGTTTGGACTATGACGGCGAACCTCTTTATGAGATGACACTATTTATATATAACTGCAACAATATCAAAGCAGGAACAACAGATCTAAGACCCTAAGTGTATTCGGTACCATAAATATTTCAGGTTCAAGATTAAAACAGCCATACCATAAATCTCAACCTTGCAAGAGATTCCAGCAAGATCATCACGTGCAGTTGCAATGTTGTTTTCTGGAGCTTATACAGCATAGGAGATGCAATAGAAAAAGAAGAAAATCAAGAAGATAGCATGGTTAGGTTTTGCTAATAGTCGCATTTGCATTTGGATGTGCAGGAAATTCAGTGAGAATGAATTATCAGATAAAATGCATGCCAATCATGTACAGCAAAGAATAAGAGTGTATGTTGTCGTTGCAGAGGCATTTTGCGGGCTTCAAATGGTGAAGTTAAAATTAAATGATAGAGTTGTGGATTTTCCTAACACCCATTTCACAGTTCAAGCATCCTCAATCACTTTCGGAGCGAGAAATTAATTTGTGTAGAAACTAGAAAGTGCAGAATATGAACTACTTTCAGGCGAATTTATCAGAGTAAATATGTTATTGAATATCTTCGTACATGTATGAAAGAGAATATATGTAACTGCATAATGAATAAAGTCTCATGGTTATTATTGAGTACTTCAATGACATGTCTAGTTCATTATCCCTCTAAGGAAAATCCTACAGTTACCAACTCAGAGCTTGTGACAAAATCCGCTATTATCTCACGTTTGAACTAATCATATTTGGTATGCTACCTATACTAGCAAAGCAAGATAGGTATACTGGCCTCTATTGCTGGTAAACCACTACGAGACATTAAGATACGAGGACATTCATTTCCTGTAAAATATGAAGTCCAACTTGAGATATGAGGACCAGGTCGGGATGTAATGACATCCACTTTATGTTGATTACAATGTGAAATGAAAACGAGAAGCTTTAGGAATAAGATAACTAGCGTGAGAATATCAGCTGACAATCAAGTAAGAATTTGTGGGGAGAATGGTGGGGGTGGGGCTTTAATGGCATCATTATACAATAAAGAGAAGATTTAATGCCTCTATTCAGATAGGTTCCCATTTTTAAGTTATGCTTCTTCATTATGTTCCTCTTTTCTCTAGGCAAACAACTCACCTTTAATCATACGAAAGTTAAAAAAAATATTTTTCATAAAAATGTCCTAAATCAAACTCAGGTGATCTCTCAGGTGCAAAGTATTTAACAGAAATTGAATCCGAGTCTGGACTTAATGAACCAGATGTTATCACATGCCAACAGAACACTGATGAGAACATCCTTATTAGTTGGGGATGCTTCAACTGCCATTGATTCAAACCTTTTCCAAAGACCTCTTCAACTAATTGCACTCTGATTAAACGCCTTCCTGAATACTGTTAATGCAACCAACTAGAGTATCATAATTCATAATTTCCAGGCACAATGTCTAGTAAGGTAAAAAATGTAAATTAAACAGCAGCAACCACCTGACTATTGCTTCCTAATTATTTTTATTTTAAGGGGGAGGGTAGGGAGGGAGGGCAAAAACTGTCATATTCTGAAAGTATGGGAAATCCAAAAAAAATTAAACAAGGACTTAACTGTGTGTGTCCTTAAATCCAACAAAAATTAAACAAGGACTTAACTATGTGTGTGCTTCTTTGGGGGTATAATCATACTTTCATATGACTTATAGCATGTTTTTGTACATGAAAAACATAAAATAATGACCATAATAACTTATACACCCAAGAAAAGGACATAAGAAACTTCATCTTATAATACTTAAGTAAATAAAGCAGGAAGAATGTAATTGCCAAAATTTGTTAGAAATAGATGGATAAAATGTTATCCTATCTGACAGGGAAGGATATGCTACTTTTATATAGGGAGAAGTATCCACAGTAGTTAATACAATCAGACATGATTATTAAGCATATACAGGTGTTATATCACTTTTAAGACCTTGAGTGTGTTCCTTGTCCTTGTCATTCACTCATATGCTCAAATCGATCCTCATCAGTATAATCATTGTCAAGTATTACAACAGATTCCAGAAAACTCTTTTCGAGGACAAACCTAACATTAATATGATAGTAACACCTAAACATCCAGAACATATATGGAAGCCAATCCCTTAGAAATCTGAAGTTGCATATAGAATCATATATAGAGAAAGACACGAGACCCAAATTTCCTTTAAGTAATAACCAAAACGTGAAATTCACTATTTCAGGAAAGTACAAACTGTAGTAATTATATGCAGTTATGCTACCTACTTGGAATTAAGAAAGCCCATCTGAAAGCAAAACCAACTGAGTAGATGCTTTCAGCTTCATAAAGTATTCAAACAAAGACACAGGGGATTTGATTCTCTATTGTCTAAACTTTGATATGCCATATAGCCACACCATATGATACTTACGCACACAGTTGCTCTAGGTGATATAGGTAGCATCATAACCTGCATGATAAGAACAAGATGGACAGCAAAGCCTCTACAGCTACATTTATGAAATGCCTTCAAAATACCACGTACCTAGTCTTCCAAGAGGCACTTTTAGGACTTATCCCATTAGATACTCTTAATAATTTAATGTGCATGAATGCAACTATTTGAATCATAACTATAAATTGTAATGCAACATAGAATAAGTACTGTAGTGACAGATGATCAGCAAAAAGATGTTTATCAATTGTTCACATTCAATTGATTTCTCCTAGCGTCCAAAAATGTCAATAACAGAAAATTTCCAAAACATACAGCTGCATATATGAATATTAGTTTATTATCAAGGGGAGCAATAGACTCACATTATGTTACCCTTTTACAAGAGCTGATACATAATAAAAAAGGTGAATTCAGCTAAAAGGGATAGCAGAGAAAATATAATCTCTACTTTTCCTTTCTGAATCCCATCTTTTGCTTTTTTTCCCCCCCATTTTATAAGAAGATACCCTATCTCTTTCTCTTTGCTGAAATTGAGTTCTACCATAAGACATGAGAATCCAAGTGTCAGCTAATACTCTCTACTCTCGTGAACGATACAATAAAGTTCAGTAACAATGAAGTGTCCAAATAATATGGCTTTACTAAACTAATGTAAAGTGATTTTTGTGATGTCCAAGACATATTTTTCCCTTACTGCATGCATGTCCATTTTGTTCTACTCCTGTTCCTAGCTGCTGCTTTACCCCCAAACCCATCCATCCTAACAAACAGATTCATAACTCTAAATTTTGCACTTGTCAAAACCATCTCCAGTTTCATAGCAACCTCAACTGGAGCTACCTCTAGCTTGTCATACGCATAATATTTTATCTATATTCCATCATATTTTTGTTAGCTGTTTAACATTCTTATTCAGAATACACTCATTTACGGACACATTTTTTTCCTTTAACTACTTCTAGAAAACAATGTTGGTCTCTAGCTGTACAGAAACAATGTTGGTCTCTAGCTGTACAGTATATTTATTTTCAATTTGGAAGATATGATATAATTCCATTTTTGCTGAAAGCAACTATCATGATTTGATGAAACATCCTCCTCAACACCACTATCATTATTACTGATGGATGATTGTTCCAAATTAACAAAGAGTGGCAATTAGATATTTCTTGGCAACCAATATAGTAATATGTCATAGATGCAAATGAAGTTGAAAAGGAAAGTAGACAAGTTACAATTTTGATCAACATAACTGATATCGCCAATATGCGTAAAAGTAACAAAATAAAACAAAGACTAAGATATCAATTAATCTATTTTTTTATGATCCTTGTAAATAGTCTGCTTGTTTTCTTCGACTATTAAACCTCTGTTACTGGAGCTTCTTATGCAGCAAATTAACAATGAGCTTGCAAGGTAGCCACAATCATAATTCTTCCAATACCAAGGTCACACAATTGGTACCATTGATAGAGTACACTCATAAAACTGGGTAGAAGATATGTTTCGATGAGCTTATCTTACTGTATGCAATCACCCTATACAATCCACAGGGACCAGTTGTTTTTCCTCAAATGACAGCAATTTTTATGTCAAAAAAATACATAAAGTAGATATCGAGATGTCCACAATATCGATGCCAAAAAGAACTAGAAACTTTATTAGCCAATTAATTCTAACTTGCAAGAAACAGACCAGAGATTCCTCTCACGCATTAATCCATAAACGCTTCATGGCTTCTTTGAACAACCCATCTTTGCATTGCCCAACTGATGGGTATCACAAAAGTTCAATCATCAAACAATTATCACCAGAGTGATCTTCAACCTCTTATCTACTATGAACTTCAACTCCACTACGAATTTCCGAAGAACCATCAATTCTTTCTTCCTTGTTTTTGCATAAACTTCTAGTATTTGATTGGCAAACCTGAAATTTTATTTGGGAGTGATGATATATTTAGTGATGATATATTTTTCCCTTTTGGCCTTTGACCAGCTCCTAAGGGATTACTAGGAAGTTGAGAATCAAGATGGAGGATTTTTGAATATGATAAACAACTAACCAAGATAGAGTAGACTAAATATAAATACAGTTCTCTTTTTAAGTTGGGTGTTTTTAGAACTTTAGTTTCATTCTATTTTGACTTGCTACCGTCCACCAGGCAATAGTGGTGTCCATGGATTGGGTTGGATGTCTTTGAGCAGTTTCATATCTGGACCTTGTTTGTCTGGACAAATTTTAAGGCTTAAAACCTAAAAGAGTCTACATCCACACACAGGTATAACGTTTTACCGGTTCTGGTGATTGATCGGTGAGTGACTATAGATACATGTATTTTTTCCCCTTGTAATAAGAAAATATAATTAATAATCCTTAAACAGCTAAACCTACAGCACAAAGCATGAAAAGATCAATAAATTGTAAATCTGCAATTTTTCGCAGTTAAAAGTTTTTAAAACTGATAGTTTTATAAATTCAAGTATGAAATTTTTTTAAACATTTTAAAGCAAGTTAATTATACATACAGAAATTGTACGTCTTAAAAGAATTACAACTGAGAGATCTTGTTTGCTTAGAAGAGACAGGGTATAGATGTATGAACGTTGTTTACAAGGTATGACGGTATCACAATTCACATCCATATTACAAGGTTATATCTGTTATAATAACACAAATTAAAAGTTGTGGACTATCAAGTAGGATTGTGTGTATCAACTATCAAATTGTTTCATGGTATCAATGCTTACTTGCTGGTATAAAAAACATTTCTTTGCTGCTGATAATATATCTTGAAGCTCAGTAAGACTACAAGAAAGGTACATAAGCTCATTTTGTCTTCAAATGATGAACATTATCAAGACACGTTACAATAATAAGAACTAAAGATCAAAATGTTAATTATTCAAGGCAGAATGAACTAGAAACACCAACAGACTCACCAAATACTTGTAGCAAAGAAATCAGAAAGGCCTCTGTGACTTCTTTTTTCCAAAGATAGCCTCCCAAACCATCGGCGAGTAAGGACCTTTCTTGTCCAAATACTCCCTGACACCCATCTCATCAATAGCAAAACCTTTCTCTCTCAAACTCCTCACAAACCCTTCAGCTTCTTCAACCCCCTTCTCCTTACAGAACCCATCAACCAAACCAGTGATAGTCGCCGGGTTCGGTGAATGCCCAGACTCCAACATTTCGACACAAAACTCAACAGCATCCTCCAATCTGTTCCCTTTAATCAACCCTTGAATCATAACCCCGTAACTAAAAGCATTCGGAACAATCCCATTCTTCTGCATCTTCCGAAAAATCCTTTTTGCATCATCGAACTTGGCGGCCTTACAGAATCCTTCGACCACTGCAGTATAAATCACTACTTCGGGAATAGTTCCTCTCTCGCGCATTAAACCAAACAGCTTCATGGCTTCTTGAACCAACCCATCTTTGCACAGTCCATCAAGCATAGCAACAGCATTTGGGATTAACCCAGTCTCCTTCATCTTCTTAAATATCACATCCGCCTCTTCGGGCACTGAAGTGGCTGTATTGGTTTCTTCAGCCGTCCTGGGACTGTCCGTGGCGCCAAAGTTCAAATTTTTGAGAAGGGCATCTCCAAGTTTATCATTTTCCTTCTCTCCATCGCCAGTTTTGAACGACCCATCATTCCTTTCTCCATTATTTGCCGGAAAACCTCGAAAAGCTTTGCTTCCAGCATTGGAATTTCGATTGAACCGACCATCTCTTACACTCCTCTCTCTCCTATCTCCACTTAAGGGTTGATCAGGGTGCCGTGATCGAGGATTTTGACGGGGTTTTTGGGCATCATCTCGATCTCTCTTGCCTTCAAAATTGAGATTTCGGAGGAAATTCTCCTCAGATTCATTGCCATCACGCATGCTGTCGCCTCTCATGGGTCTGTCAGGGTTTGTACTGAAATGGGCAACGGAAGCTAGAGAAGGGGAGTTCTCGGTGACTGGGGATTTGGGCAAATGAGCGAATTTGCTCAAAAGATTCGAGAAGAGGATTTTGGAGATTCTGGGCTGCATGATTTTAGGAGCGAGAAGAAAAGATGTCCCGGGGACAAGTAGGGTTTTAGGAGCGAGAAGCAATCAAGCAAAATAAGGAAAAAGGTCGTCCAAATGACCGAATTAGTGTCGAATCGTGAGGGGCATTTTTAGGGAAATGGTTAAGTGCGGGTAGACCCCTGTGAGATCACCGCATTGCTGATGGACCCCTGAAGTTCTAATCGTGTGGATATCCCCTGACTGATTTTTTTTTTTTTAGGAAAAATTGCTTCAATGCCCCAAAATTGAAAAAACAATATGGCCCAGCCCCCTGTACTTTTAATATTTGGTATAAACCCAAAATACACTCCAAAAGTTCATTTCAGCCCCTCCAGCTCACTCAATTCTCAGAATCCCGAATCTACCCTTCCCGCCCACTCTGCTACAGCCTCCGTGCGTTGGTAACGGTGCCGCCCACTCCGCTACTATCGAGGCGCTCTCTCTCTCTCCTCTCTCCCTCCCGCACTCTGTCTCTGTCTTTCTCTCCGGCGAAAAACCAAAATCTGCACTCTAGGGTTAGGTCGAAACCGGATCGAAGATGGAGAAAAAATCGGCGAACGAATTCGAAGTTGTTCACCATCCTCCGCCGCCGCTGCAACGTCAGGAACATGCACCAATGAACGACGAGCGAGAAGACTCGCCGTCGCCTTCCAAGACCGACGAAGATCCTCCCTCGCCTTCCAAGACCGACGAAGACCCCCCATTGCCATCTAAGACCGACTGTGGTACCGATTCTCTCACATCCTCCCCCGCCTCCAAGTCTTCGTCCACCCATGCGTCATCATCAGGGAATGGCAGCACCGATGAAGTCACCCAAACATTATTGAGTTTCCAAAGGGGTGTAAGGAGAAAAAGAAAAATTACAAGTTCACTAAACGCACCACATAAATCCATAAAAAAGTAAGATAATGTTATATGTTATATTTTCCAATTTAGATAGATGTTATAGATTTAGTTGAATTGTGAACTATATGCCTGGACATTGGTTGAAGGACATGTTAGCTGATACCTTAATGTTAAATGTGAACTCTATACCTCTTATTAATGTTAAGTTTGGCTGTTATTTGTTAAGGTTTATAGCGTAACTGTTACAGTTCATTATTGCATGTTAACTATTGGATGTTGGATGTTAAGTGTTGTTGATGTTAAATGTTTAATTATAATACAAGAAAAAGTCAGATGCTGCTGAAATTAGACCCACTGCTAGTTTCGCCGCATATTGTAAATTTATGAAAGTCCTCGAACCGAGAATGCGGCAGTGTCATTGGGATGCATACCAAGGGTGTACATTTCAGCATTATGTAAAGTTTGGCCCCCCAGCAGTAGATCGACCCACGCTGGAACTTGTATTGAGTCACTATAAGGGTAATGAAGTGGCGTTTTCTCTGCCCGATGCCGAAAGTGGGAGAGAAAATGTTGTTAATTTTGATATGGACTCGGTGCATGAACATACAGGTTTCCCAATTGATGGGAAAATAATTTACAATAATAGAGATCCTTTCCCTATGCTTTGGGTGGAGTATTTTGATGAACATTTTACTAGAAACCGAAAGAAATCAGCGAAGAATATGTGACGATATGTGGAAGAGCTACTGTAATCTCTTGTTGAATCAAGAAAGAAAAAGGATATTAAAGATTTTGTGTTACTGCAGATACTTTATCAATGTTCAATGATGTGGTGCCCTAGCAGTGTCCAAGGCATCCCAAGGCTCTTGTTCAAATATGTTGATTCAATTGAAAGAGTGAGGAATGTGGCATGGGGGAAATACGTACATCTATGATCAGACAAAGAAAGGAATTAAGATTGCCAGGGAAGGTCTGCACAGGTCAGGAGTAAGCTATGTACCTGGATGCATGCCTTTGATCCCTGTAAGTTGGATTAACCTGTGCATGTGAACGCTTGCTTGTATTCTGTCAACTTACGTCAAGAAACCATTAAGGCTTACTGGTTCATGTTAACTATTTTAAGGATCTGGTTAACTATATTTAGGTTCATGTTAACTATAGTGTTTCCAGTATTAAAGCTGGTGTTGACAGTGTTAACTATATTTCAGTTCAGTTCTGTTAACTATATTCATGTTTAAAAGATTAGTATTGCATACTAACATGTATTATTTGTTTGCAGCTATGGTACTATGAAATGACGGGGATTAAAAGATATGCCTTGAGCAATAGATTCAAGCCACCCCTCACTAACTGGGTGAAGATTGGTGAGAAGTATGGATCTTTTCGAAAGCGCACAATAGTTGCCAAGGCTTCAAAAGCTAGCATCCAGGTTGTACATAAACCAATAGCTGAAATTGGCCCATCCGATGAGAAATATCCAATCAGAAGGCCATTGATGAGGCTTAGAAGGGAAGGGATTGTACCACAATTTCCAGTCGTACATAGGGAGGAGAAGAAAGCAGCAGTAAGGAAGAGGAAGATTGAAGAAGAAAAGAAGGTTGAAAAGAAGGAAAAAGAGAAGAAACATGAGAAGAGATGGTCAATAGGTTTGGTAAGTTCTAAGGTGCTAAATCACCATAATTAACAAGTTAACCACAACAGTTAACATGTTAGCCACAATAGATAACATGTTTTCTACAAGATTTCACATGTTAACGACAAGAGTTAACATGTTAGCAACAAGAGTTAACATATTTGCAACAAAAGTTAACATGTTTGCAACAAGAGTTAATATATTATCACAAGAGTTAACATGTTAGCTACAAGAGTTAACATGTTACCCGAGAGAGTTAACATGTTTGCAACAAGAGTTAACATGTTACTTATAGATGATTGAATAACCTTTAATTTATCTGTGTCAACTGTGGACCACTTATTGTTAACCTTTATAAACTTGATGTTAACTCTTTGTTATTTCTAAATTATAGATAATGTCAAAAGCCATTGATGAGGCTTTCGAAAGGGAAGATGAGATTGAAACGTTACCAGTTGAGGAGCAACTGTAATTTTGGAGAAATGCTGCTAAAGTAAACCAGAGACTTTGCCGTACACTGATGGTCTCGAAGAAATTATATTGTCAAACTTTCATGGACGAGATTCGTAGACTTAACGAAAAGGTTAAGGGGTTGGACGAATCTTGTGACATAGTAGATCCCTTGGTTTTAAAGAATAATGTGAAGAAGCTTATTGCACAGCAGCTGAAAGGAAACCCTACAGTGGAAGAAAAGGACAAGCATGAAATCGATGGAGAGGACAGCTATGGAGAGAGAGACGACGTCACCATGAATGAAGGTATCGAGGAAATGAGCAAGAACGAAGAGAGAGACGAAGTGATCAAGGATGAGGAGGACAAGCAGATGGTTGAGGATGAAGAGGGCTCGAATGGAGAGAGAGACGATGTGATCAAGAATGAAGTTGTCGAGGAAATGGACAAGAGCGAAGAGAGAGACGAAGTGATCAAGGATGAGGAGGATAAGCAGATGGTGCAAGAGGAGGAAGGGATGGTTGAGAATGTTCCACTCGGCAAAGGATTGAAGAGGCCGAGGAAACCGGTGAGGAAAAAATATGTGGGCTATAGGAGTAGAGCTCCAAGCAAAAGAGCAACCAAGAAAGGTAAACTGGTTAGGACACCATTTACTGAGGATAAGAAACCTAGGGCTAAGGGATTGAAGTTGAAAGAAGGTGAGCACAAAGATGAACCCATTGTTGTTTGTGACAAGGTAGAGAAGATAACAATTTACTATGATGACAGTGTTGGCAAGTGGGATGTGCTAAAAAGCACGTATTTAACAGATGTGGATCGTGCTGCCTTAAAAGAGTTGAATGAGGGTATCCCTGATGTAGGCACGTTTAGCTTACGAGTGTTAGATAGCGCTGGGGCTTTTGTACATAACTACAGAATACCAAAAAATGTTACAGAGAAACTCTCAGCTGAGGAGAACAAATGGCTCGCGCAGTACTGCAAGGAGAAATGTAGCCCGTAAGTGCTGATTTCAAAATGTAAAGCTTTCACGTTTAAATTTAAGCAACAAGGGTTAACATGTTAACAACGAGAGTTAACATGTTATCAACAAGAGTTAACATGTTAGCAACAATAGTTAACATGTTATCCACAAGAATTAACAGGTTAGCAACAAGAGTTAACATGTTATCAACAAGACTTAATATGTTAGCTACGAGAGTTAACATGTTATCTAGAAGAGTTAACACGTTAGCCACAAGTATTAACATGTTATCCACGACAGGTAACATGTTTAGTAATTTAATGCTAACTTTTTAATATTAACTGTGAACCTCTATTATTTGCTTGCTATGTTTGTGCGTTTAGATGTTAGCTATCATGTTTTAAAGTTTAACCCTCCGTAACTTATTGCTTGTTAAGGTACGTATACATCATAACTACTGATAACAGCAGAATTACATACCCAGAACTACTGTATATGCTCCGCGGGGGAAGACTCGATGACAAAGTTACAGAGGCCTTCTTAGATAGATTACGGCTATGGCTGCAGTTGCAGGAGAACGCTGTCTTAAACAAGCAGTACGGGATTGTATCTACATATTTCTGTGTAAGATCAATCCTCATATAATTAGTTAACAGCTAAGCTCTTATATTTAACATGTTAACCAGAATAGTTAACATGTTATCCATAAGACTTAACATGTTATCCACAAGACTTAACATGTTAGCAACAAGAGTTAACATGTTATCCACAAGAGTTAACATGTTAGCCACGAGACTTAACATGTTATCAACTCTGATATAGTTAACAGCTCTGATATAGAATTTAACAAATCCAAAGATAACATGCTAAATAGCATAAGTTCATACATTAGCATAGATATAGAACAACCAAATAATGTTACCTTATTCCTGGGAAGAATGCATTTGCCCATTGATCAGGAGAGTAGTTCATAGCAATGTTGTATGCCCTTGGATCCATGTCATATATCTCTTTCATGTACTCATTCCATTCTGCTATTGTGTATTTATAACAAGCACTTTAGAGTAAGTTCCCCAGAACATGAGTGTCATTCGACTTTATACCCAAGTCCTTAAGCTTTAACCTGAAATTTTCAACAAGATGTAGAACACACCTCGAGTGTAGAGCTTCTGAAAAATACTCTTTTACTGATTCTTTAATTCCTTTGTCCGCATCAGAAATTATAACCAATTGGTGGGGAGGATTGTAAGGGTCAGCGCTCTCATAAAGTATGGACCATAGACCTTGGAGGAACCACTTCCAATTCATCAAATTCTCTTGATCACATATGCAATACGCTAAGGGAAATATACCTTGGTTCACATCGTATGCTATGGCCGAGAGGAGCATACCTTTATATCAATCCTTCAAAAATGTACCGTCCAAAAATAGAAGGGGTCTGCATCCACTCAAGAAACATTTGATGCATGCAGCATAACAAACAAAGAGTCTCGAAAACCTCCCCTCATTCTGGTCAACATGTATATAACTGCCGGGATTTGTCTCTTTTACCATGCGCTCATACCTAGTCGTGTAAGAAGAAACAAACCAACAAGTTAACATGTTATCCGTGTAGCTTAACAAGTGACCAAAAATAGCTAACACATTATTGGGGTAACTTAACAAGTTAACAAATAAAGTTAACAAATTATCCGCGTAACTTAACAATGTAACAGAGAAAGTTAACATGTTAGTGGTGAAACTTAACATGTTATCAATGTTATCAATGAACTTAACAAGGAACATGTTAACTATTTGTTTTAACAAGCAAACTTTGAAACTAAACAGGTTAACAATAAAGCTCAGCATTTACCATCGTAGTTGATCATACGACTCATATATATCCCCGTAAAGCTTCTCCTGTGCTCTCTCTTTCCCCCCACCATATCTTACTGTAATCAATTCTAAGGCCGTAGTTTGTGAGGAACTCCTTTTGCACATCAACGGGTCGGATTTCTGGACGGACCTTCAGGAGTGGTTGTAACTGTGTTGCAATGAATTTATGGGATGCCCTTGAAGGACCTGTATTTTGCCCGTACTGCCCACCAGTATGTTCATTAACAAACTTCTTGATCGAAAGTCTATTTTCATTCTTAACAGGTGAAGCAAACAACATCCATGGGCACTCGTAAGTTTCTTTATATCGGCAATATACACGGATACGTTTTGGTTCGTTCTTTTTAAACTCATAATCAAACATTTTGGCCAGAGAATAGTATGTCAGCGCCAACCTTAATTCTTCAGCACTTTCAAATTCTTGACCCTCTTCAGTTAATGCATTATGCCACCAACCAGGAATCATTATTGTGTTGTTAATAATGTCATCAGAACGCACTACACTGCTACCGCTGGGATTATCAATTGGAATTCTTTCAGAACCATGGTTTGCGGCAGAAGTACTATCAATAAACTTTGGCTTCAGTGTATTCATAATTCTGCACAAATATAATTTTTTTCTTAAAATAACGAACATGACTTGTACTTAAATACTGCAGTACCCTTAAGAGTTAACACATATGCCCTAAAGCTTAACAACCTTCGGTAGAAAGTTAACATATATCAGTTAAAAGCTAACATTTAACCTGAAACAATTTGCTATGTTATCATTTCTCCACATTTTACTCACGCAATTCATAAGTTTTCAAATAAATGAAGTGTAAATATAACTTACATTTCAGGAGGTTGCTTCGGGGTGTTTTGACATCTGGAAACATCTACATCTATAGTAGCTCGAATATGGATCTCCAGACACCCGATATTATGGTTGTGCTCCACCATACACTCCATATCATCCTCATTCTCGATCTCAAAACTCAGATCAGGGATCCTTTTAGATTTATAAACCATTGATAGCGCATCATAAGGAACCTTCAACCTCTCAGCCACGTCGAACTTAAACTCAAAAAAAGAGGTTGCACAAGTTACCCTTGAGAACACTGCTCTCTCACCCAAGGAAACCATGCGAATAAGGGAGCTCTCCGCCATAAATAAAGGGGATTTAAACGAGGTTATGAAGGGCACTTTAGGACATGTAGGGGGCTGAAGATCATAAGCCCTAACCGTAAAAATCTGCCCTTTGCACCATAAATACACTCTATTCAAAGCCGAGTAGGTTAACAGGATATATAATGGAGGGAGAGCGCCAAAATTTTCCCCTAAAACGGCCATCACCTCGCCTTAAATGCGACGGGGAGGGATCGCCAGCGATCGGATCTCGTTTTCGAGGCACGAAGTTGAAGGCGGGGGTATTTTAGGGAGGCTGGGTGCAAATACGGGTGAGAGAAGTGCTTTTAGGGCTCAGTTATATTTTTTCAAACTTTTAAGAGCTTAGCCATATAGGGCAAAGCACAGGGGGATGGGCCACATTGTATTTTCAATTTTGGGGCCTTGAAGCAATTTTTCCTTTTTTTTATCTTAAAAGTATTGAAAACTTTTTTTTATAGTGGCGGATAAAACCCCACGTAGTTGTATTGATGTGAATAGACTGCCGATTGCTAATTTTTGGATTAATTTCACATAGCCCCCTGAATTGTAGGTCTGTTTCACATAACCCCTCAAAAAAAGTTATCTCACATAACCTTGTGAATTTTTGGATGTCATACAAAAAGCCACTTGAACTTTACCTTTTTTCATTCAACCCCTATCTATAATTTATAAATGACTAAAATATCATTGAAGAAAAAAAAAATCCAAAATTGTCATTTGTTATTTACAAGAAACATACCCCCCCCCTCTAAATTTTGGAATTGTCTTCTCTCTTAAGGAAAAAAAACGCGTTTGTTTCCAAATTATATGAAGTGGAGACTTGCGAGAAAAGTTCAAAGTTTCGTGTGTGTGTCTGTTTTTTTTTTTCTTTTTTTTTTTTTGGGGGGGGGGGGGGGATGCCTATTTGTCAGACACAGGGCTCTCTTACATGCATCAGAGGCTTATGTGTTAACCCTTCAAAGATGGGCGGACTTGTTTTTTGTTTTTTTTTGTTTTTTTCTGCTCTTAAACGAGTCAAAGAAGTTCAACAAGGAGGTTTATTCGCACCTATCGACACCAATATAAATATAGGAGGGTCTATCCGTAATTAACTCTTTTGAAAAGAGTTAAATAGACCACCTAGGAAGAGAAAGGTCGGGGTGCAAAAGTAAATATCCATATCTAGAAATATATTCGTATTTATATTCGTTAGGATACGAATTGGTTACTAAATGTCTATATCTGATAGGATGTGATTACATATACTGATATGTAGTGAAATAATCGTATCCATATCTGAAACATTTGAGCATAACTTTTGCATGTTTTAATCCTTATATTAATGGATTTGAGGTTAATTTTTTTGACAAATAAGAAATGTAATCTTAGCTTTTTAGATTCAACGAACATATTAATGAACTCTCATGTATCTTATGAACTGTAATTTTTTCAATATAGTTTAGTTTTTTCATAACCGTTTTGCATCAGCATGTATATCAGTATCCATATCAGATTTTAGCGAATATGAATATAAGTTTTACTTACTTGAGGTATGTATGTATCTGCTGATACGTGTGTATCTTCTTCTCTGCTTCGAGAGCTTAGCGATCCTCATGGGAGCTTGGGTATAGGTGATTCTCATGATATCTTGAGAATAGTGGTGTGAAGTGACACGGCGGAGCACAGGATGGAGCGTGAAGCGAGTCGGAAGAACGAAGAATCAAAGATTTTAGTTCTTAGCCTGATGATTCGACTGACGATTGATGAGTCGACTGACGGTTGATGAGTCGACTGTCGGGTTGATGAGTCGACTCAAGAAATCGCCTCCAGATAGCAAAATGCTTCTGCTGAGCCGACTCATGAAATCATGAGTCGACTCATGCAGGCCAGTACAGTTTGTGCACGTTTTGAGTCGACCATGAGTCGACTGGTGAGCATGAGTCGATCATGAGTCGACTGATCGAGGGTTTCCCAGGCCGATTTGGTTTCTGTTTGGGGGAATCCTAGCTGGGTTTGGTTTTGGTTATTTACCAGATTGTCACCATGTTGTAAACCCTATAAATAGGGATTGTTTAGGGTTTCTAAAGGGGAAGTGAGAGACCAGATGTAATCCTAAAGAGTTTTAGGTCTAAGAGAGATCCTGATCAAAAGGATTAGGGATCAGATGTAATCAAAGAGAGATTCTAATCAAGAGAGATTAGGGTTTAGAGAGAATTGAGAGTTTATTCTCGATTCTAGTGAGATTGTGAGATATGGATTGTAATCTTTTCAAACTCATAATCTAGAAAGAGTATTTTCCTTCGCCACATACTGAATTGTTCTTGTGTTTCTGTCATCCTCTTCTCAACCCACCTTTGATAATTCTGCGATCAAATGTGCTAGCACGGCGACTCGTATCATCTGCATCCGTGATTGGTCAGCAAATACAGATATGATAAGTATCATACTCCCGTATCCGTGCACCCTCCTGAGCAAGGGATTAGAAAAGATAAGAGAAGACTAGAAAATATTCATCAAGCGCTATTCTATTTCCTGAGATTAGAGAAAGGGATTAGAAAAGATAAGACCTTTGGGTCCTTGAAGAATCCTTTGCCGAAATCAGTAAGGCTCTGTTTGGTTTGAGGTAAATTGGGAGAAAGGAAAAGAAAATAAGAAGGAGAACTAGGTTCCAATGTTTGGTTAGAAGGGAAGATAAAAGGAAACTGAAAACCAAATTACTTGAAGAAAATGTGCTTCTAAAATTTTTATTTTAGTTTTCTTTCCTAGAACGTAAGGAAATGGACGGAATATTTTTTCGGGGCCGAGTATAGCCCACTTCACGAGTCCAGGATGCGCTGAATGTAAGTCATTATCACGTGGGCCCCACCAGTATGATTAAAATGTGTCACTAGACCAACATGCTATTTGTAGTTGCACATAAAGAGGGATGTTTTTACACTAGACGCTTTAAACTTTCTTATATCAAATTTAAACCTCAAATCATTAAACTTGTTATAAAGTACCCCAAGTTTTAAGCTATTTCAAAATTAGTCCCTAAAATCATTGAAGTTGCCATTAGGTATCAATTCTCATAAGTTGTATAAAAAGATTCCCTTTAATTGTTACCGTTGCTGTTGCTGAACTAATCTGAAACAAATTATGACAATTGGTGAAGTTAATAGAACTTAAATGATTTGATGACTAAATTTTGAAATAACTTAAGGGGACTTGGTAGTAGTCTCAATAATTTTAGGGCCTCATTTTAGAATCTTAGCAGTTATTGTTGACTTTTTTTTGTTTAAACTGACTTTTTACTGTTTGTATTGATAGAAAATTGTTAGCAATCCACTTGGTTTATTCTTTTACTCGGTGTGATTTCTAGCAGTTTAAAAAATTTCAGTGTGATATGCTTGTACTTATTTTCACTTATATGGATTCAATATACTATTCTCAACGATTTAAAATTGTAGCAATATATATTACTTTCTCCTATATAGTTTTTTTTTGTTGAAGGCATACTACAACTCTTTTTTTTCCTATACAAAAACAAAAAAAAAACAAAACGAAAACAAAAACAAAAATCAAAAGAAACAAAAACAAAAACAAAAACAAAAACGTTTGTACCTTTCAAAAGAGAGCCTGTATAGGATCCACATATTGTCCTCATTAAGTCATTATAATTAATTTAAAATTGAAAATATTTATAAAATTAATAAATTGATGGGCACTATTGTATAATATAAACCAATTGTATTATCTATATCATTTTTTTTGGAACAATCAAACATAAACTGGTTGTTCATTATTTTCCTTTAATTTCTTCTTCTAATTTTCATCCTAACCAAACATGAAAAAGTAATCCATTTCTTTTTCTTTTTCTTTCCCTTTCTTTTCCTTTTCTTTTCTTTCATTTCCCCTCAATCCAAACACAGCCTAAAAGAATACACCGCTAAGGTAAGCAATTCTAGCCTTCGTTTTTGCTATCTTACTCCTTGATGCCATTGAAAATTGAGAACATTCTTGCTGTTAATTAATATGGTTTTCCATGTTCTCAAGTAGATAAATATCTTTTAATGTGTATGATGATCATGGATTCGCCAAAAATGAGCATTTTCTTTTGTAAAACAATGGAAAGCAGCAACACCGACAAAGCCCATATTGTTGAATTCCTCAAAGAAAAAGGATTCACCAAAAACCGAACCCAAAACTTATTCAGGCGATTCGAGAGCATGGAAGAGTCCCACGTCTGCGATAACTGGAACTACTTGAAAAGCATGGGCATTCAAGAGAAGAAACTGCCTCATATTTTCTCTAAATGCCCCAGGATCCTCACTTCAAGCTTGGATAACAAGCTTATGCCTACAGTGCATTGCCTGGAAACCCTGGGATCGAAACCGAGAGATGTCGCTACAGCCATTGCCAAATTCCCTAGCGTACTTGTTCACAGTGTCGAAGACAAGCTATGTCGATCCACTGTTAGGATTCTTTCAGGCATTAGAAATACGAGGGAAGGAAGCGGGCAAAACTTGTTTTGTTGAATCCTAGGCTCATCAGTTACAGCATTGAGACAGTTTTCGGAGATTCTGGATTTTCTCGAGGATTGTGGCCTTGATCAGGATGGGATTATCGGTAGAATCCTGGTGAAGCACCCATTCATAATCGGGTATAGCGTCGAGAGGCAACTCAGTCCAACGACAGGGTTTTTGAAATCGATTAGTTTAAGCGAGCTCGACCTGAAGAAGACGGTGATGAATTTTCCTCAAGTTTTGTGCAGGGATGTCAATAAGATTTTGAAACCGAACATGGGATTTCTGAAGAGATGTGGATTTGACAATGGGCAGATTGCTGTGCTTGTGACCGAGTATCCTCCTGTGTTAATCAGGAGTATAAAGAACTGCAAGGAGCCAAGGATTAGGTTCTTGGTTGGGGTAATGGGCAGAGATATTAGTGAGATTGTTGAATATCCTCAGTATTTTCGACATTGATCGAATAAGAGTTTAGATGCTAGATATAAGTTGCTGAAAGAGAAGGATGTGAGTTGTAGCTTGGCTGAGATGCTTGTAGGCATCGAAAATTGTCTATAAGTCTCCACGAACAGCTCAGTGTTAAGGAAAGACAATGAACGTCACTATCTGGTTCACAGGGGCTCGATTGACGTCGATAAACGCTTGAAGTGAATCGACGAACTACGTGAGCTGATAGAATTTCAGAATAACGAAGGCACGGGCTAATCGGAAGTCCCGCGATGTTTACAAAAGATGCATCGCCCCTCATGTCTCATTTATTCTACAGATGATCTAATCATTGGAGCCTACAGAAATCCTCGTCGGCTTTCCAACGCATTTGGAATCACTCAAATCTGAGTTTTGGATGAAGAAGTTACGGCAAAAAACACAACGGAGCGTCTCAAGCTGAACTGGGACACCCGGGGTGTCTCGGGAAAGTCGAAACACCTCAGGGGTGTCTAGGCAAAGCCAAGACACCCCAGGGGTGTCTAGGCGCTGATTTACGCCCTGAGTCCGTTTTTGACCGCTCCATTGTCCCTCATGCCTATAAATAGGAGCCATAGGCCTCACTTTTCGGGATCTGGATTTTTGGAGAGAATTGACGAAGCCCTTCTGGAGTGAGGAGTGAACGAGCACTTCAACACCAGAGAGTTCTTCATCAGATCTTCATCACCCGCATCCGTTCCTTAGTATTACCCTCGTCGGTAATCCTAAGAAGAGCAAATATCTCGCTTTATCTGAGATAGGCGCTTCAAGTTTCTAGATCTCCTCGCGGATCGACGAAGCTCTGCCCGATTTTTCTGGATCAGTTCTGATTGCCAGGTAATCCACAGATATCGACGTCCCCGTCACAAGCCAAAGACCCACGCAAGCAAGAGACGATAAACGGATCTTGTGTTTATTTTCAAGAAAGTTGTAATTTTTATTTTCGTTATTTGAATTCATTTGTAACGTTTGAAGTTTTAATGAAATCAATGATGAAGGCAACTTTTGATGAAAACAAGCTGGCGACCACAGTGGGAGCCAACAGCCTCGTTGCCGAGGCTGTCGTGACGTAACCGGCATTCAAGATCCGGGTGAATGAAGAGATCGAATATGAGTTCGATCAAAAGAAGTTTGAAGAGTACCTCTCTTCCTCCTCCTCCAGATCCGCCTCTCCAAACAGGCGCAGGAAGACTTCATCTTCCAGAAATGCTCGCGGGACCTCCGGCTCTAAGATCCAAGATCCCGCCGCCGCTGCTGCACCCGTGCCCCGTGGCATCCCTGCGGTATCCAAAGAGGTTGAGGCTGCAGATCCAGATCTCCCCTTCGCCGCAAAGGCGACTGCTGAAGTTGCTCCAACTTTGTCGAAGAGGGCGCGCCAAAGACGGCGACAACGCCTTGCACGACAATTGGCCAAAGCCGCAGAATCGATGGACGGGATCCACTACAATGAGGATCTAAAATCCAGACAGCGCCAAGAGCAACAACGGCGAACAACCGACAACCTCTCCTCTAAGGCGGAGACAAACAAATGGGTCCGCGTCAAGAGGACTCGCTCCACTCTCGAAGAGCGAATCAAGAAACACCGCGCGTTGCTCGCGCATGCCCGAGTCCTTCTGCAGAAAGCGGAAGAGATGCAGAAAGAAGAGGCGGTCAAAAAGCCGTCCACACATAAACGGGTTTGGGTGCCAAAGTCAAAATCGGCACCTAAGACAAAAGCGGGTGGAGTTATCACCCAAACTTCTTCAAATCCAGATCCCGTTCCCGCACCTCCTACGGAGTTAGGCAAGAACGTGGATCCTTCAAGATCCAGGGTTCCTTTGAAAGGTCGCCTCGGTCCTTTACCGGAGAATCGAGGTAAAGCACATGTCAAGGAGCGATTGGCACCATTGAAAGGTCCCCAAATAAAAAATCAGAATGGGGGTCGTATCAATCCCCCCAAGAAAGATAATAGAGGGAAAGCCCCTGTTACCGACCGCATTGGATTGCGAGTCGAAGTTCCAGAGCCCGTCAGGTTCTCACGCGCAACTATTGAAAACACTAATAAAGCGTCGCATCCCCAGAGGGAAACACATTCATCTGATGATGATGGTGTTATACCTGGGAAGTCATGCCAACACTCTATGAGTTACTCCAGTTATCAAACTGATGAGTTGTACTACAGAGCTAGGGGTATGGAAAAGTCTCGAAAGAGATACGCTCAAGACACGGAGTCTCACTGTCCGTGTGCCAACATCATCAAGGCGGTGTTGTCAGAATGTTGTTGTTCTAAAACCCCAAAGAGAGTCTCGGTGTTCGAGAGAATTTCCAAGCCAAGGCGTTTTCGTGGGAAGAAGTTCGTTCGACAAGAAGACGAATACCTAGAAGTATCTGCTAATATGACCGACAGAAGGAAATCGACGCAACACTTAAACCCAGATCAGTTTGCTGATGTATCCCGGTGTATGACTCGGTTTCGGTCAGGGATCAATACGCGAAAGAATTACCAAATGATGCAAAAGGGACTTCCTTTGGAAGAGGAAGTGTCAGATGCTGATTCAGATTCTGGCTCGGCTATAGCGTCCGATGACACTGCTTCTAGTGTGGGACAACCCTACGAGTCATTAATGATTAGCACCGAACAAGTTACCAAGATGCTTGAAGATGCCCTGGCTAAGCAGAAGAAAAGTTTTAAGTTCGAGATGGATATGGCCATGCAGCGGATGAGAGAGATGCATGACCAGCAAATTACGGCACTGACAACTCACCAAGGAGAACCCAGTCATCGCAATACTCCGAATCAAGATGAGAATGAACGGGAAGGGGATAATGTCAATGTCCCTCCTGTCAACAACGACAACGGAAGCGGTCCCGTGGATGATAATGCGAAAGAGGACCACGTTACCTCTCCCCGAAGCCACTCGAAGGCCGAGGCGAATGAAGACAAGAAGATGAAGGACTTGGAGAGCAAAATCAACGCGTTGATGAATGCTCAAGAAGTGAAGAGGTCCGGCATACCATGTCCATACCCAAGGGAGTGTGAATCAATTCCGTATCCGGCAAAGTTTAATTTAATCAACTTTACGCCGTTTGATGGAAAGGGTTCCCCTACCCAACACTTAATATATTTTAAGTCTCATTTAGGAATCATTTCTGGGAATGAACCTCTTATGGTGCGGTCATTCGTCGGCACTCTTCGTGGAGCAGCCTTCGACTGGTATCGCCGTCTCAAGCCCGGGAGTATCAGCAGTTGGGACGACATGGAAGATATGTTTCTGACAAACTTCTTCGATGACGACACCGAAATCTCAATCGGTACACTATTCGATGAGAAGCAGAAAAATGGTGAGACGGTTGAAAATTTCGTGAAGAGATTCCGAAACAAAGCAATGAACTGCAGGGATCCGGTCAGCGAAGATTTTATCCTCGAGACTTGTCACAATAATCTTTCATTGGACATCCTCGAAGCTATGGGAATGGCGCCACCAAAGACCTGGAAGGACTTGAAAGTGCGAGGAGAACGAGCCGAGCGATTCCTTAAACGGAAGAAGGCGGAAAGGGACCAAATAGCGAATAATGCTCCACAACAGAACTTTGTCCCTAAGGGGAAAGGAAAAGCACATGCGAATGCTGTGGACGCAAATCAAACATTTGAGGTGCAAGCGTAACCGCAGCAGCAGCAACAAAAGACGCCACACAATCAAGGTGGCAGCAACAGCCCCAGAAGCAAAAGGCTTCAGAACCGAAGTTCCCGAAGGTCTATTCATTCAAAGAGGATGAAGTTCCCGGTATTTTTAAATACCTTATCGAGAACAACAAGATCAAATTGCCTCCGGTCCAGGATCAAGAAGATGCTAAAAGAGTCAGTGATCCAAAATACTGTGCATTTCACAGAGCGGTGCACCATCCTACCAAGGCATGCTACGCCTTTAAAGATAAAATCCAAGCTCTGATCGATGTCGGGGTCATCACTATGAAACAACCCAAGGAGAAGAAAGTGGGTGCGAATGCAGTATCGATTAGCTTCGGGTCTGTTCCTTTGAACTGGTTCCAACATGAACCAGTGATAAATGCAGCAGTTAAGACGGTGAATGATGATCCTCACCGGCAACGTCAAAAGGGACTTGTGCCGCACAAAGCCCCGAACGGCGAGATTCTTTGGGTTCATCCAGATTTTATTGGAGATGAACAATGGACTGGGACTTCTTCCAAGAAAAAGTCAAAAGGGAAAGGTAAGTCTTGTTATGGAGCTTCCGCTATTCCGGGAGAAGACGACGACAAAATCTCAACCTTCCCGCTTTCTGAAGATGAGCAGGAGGTCTTTGCAACCCGGAGCGGGAATGAGTATCACTACAAGTACCCGGATGCTTCCGAGCAATTGGGCGCCAAAACCGCTCCTTCCAAGACATTGGCAGAACTGGGAATTGCAGCAACTCCCCCGACACCTGTAGCTACGGAGAAAGTCCAGCAAAAGGAGAAAGGGAAAGAGCCTTTACGTCAGGAAGCCCAAAACCCGAGGCAGTCTCGATTCAATCATCCGATTGGGAGAGACAAACCAGGAAATGCAAGTTCTCCGCACCATTTTGACATTATGGCGCAGTTGGCCAATATCCCGGCTAGGATAACCCTATACGAGTTGTTGCGTCTCTTAAAAGATATAAGGAAAGCATTACAAGAAGTCTTGAGCGACTATGAAGCTTTCTTGACTCGAATCAAGCCATCTTCTGAGGAACCGGAGTCGTCAGTTCAACACTGCAATCTTGCGGCGTATCATTTTTCCTGCATCTCTTTCACCAAAGAAGACATGCAGACGAAGAGTTCAAAGCATGATCGGCCCTTGTATTTCACCAGGTATATTGGCTCCAGCATGGTCAACCGGATCCAAGTCGATCCGGGTTCCGCTGTTAGCATCATGCCATTCCGATTGATGCATCATCTCGGAATTCCGACTAGCAAACTAGCCTCCACTAGCACTACGATTTATGGATTTAACACCAGCGGGTCCAGGCCCTTGGGGAAGATTCGAATCAAATACCAGATCGGGGATTTGAAGTCAGAAGTTACTTGTTATGTGATTGATGCGGAAACATCCTATAACTTACTGTTGGGTCGACCTTGGATCCACGGTAACCTTATAGTCCCGTCAACTCTGCATCAATGCCTCAAGTATGTGGACATCAATAATGAAGTTAAGACGGTGGTCGCGGATAAGCAACCGTTTAAGGGATTGGAGAACTATTTTACCGATTCCCTTTTATACGGCGCCGAATCCGATACGGAACCATCGGCCTAAGGAACGGACAACGGGGATGAAGCTGATACCGAAGCTGGGTTTGATTATGATGGTGGTTTTTTACTTAATGACATTGTACCCATGGTAATTAATCTTGACGATGATAAATCATCGGAAAGTAATTGTAATTGGCAACTTGCCGAAGAGATATCAATAAACGATGATTTAGAGTATTTGATGTGTCTTGATAATGTAACTAAAGAGCTTTATGATAACCCTGACTTGTATATGCCACTTCAATCATTTTACATGACGAAAAACCAGGTACACGACCCTTGCGGAACGACGCTTGTCATCCCCGCAGGGACAGGGGGTGGAAAGGAGGTCGTCTACGGTAAAGGAAGAAAATCTCTGATACCCGACCACTTCTTGAAAGAGGAAGACGACGATGATAAACCTGCCCCTCATCTATTCAGATATGATGCGAGAGCGCGCAATATGATGAAAAGGTATGGATATGATTTCATGCTAGGAGAGGGTCTTTGCTTTGGTCGAGGTCCGCGAGCTCCGCCTCGAATGGCCTACGTACCAAAAGGAAAACCCAATGATTATTATCGCCACAAAAGAGGCTTAGGCTATGTCTCCTCATCTGACGACGAGTGTTGCTGGCAAGTCATCGATCAAATTGCTAACAAGGCTAGAAAAGGATACTCTTCTGACTCTTCGGCTTGGGATTCCGACGCTAGTCTTGGTGAAATGTTTAAAAAGCTAATGTCGAACATGGTTACGGTTGATCCAACGACAACAGAAGAAGACGATCAGATGCCGACTTGGGAAGATCCTTGGGTCCATCACTTAAACATGCAGTACGGTGATAGGTTCGAACAAAGAGAACCTCCTACCGAAGATCAAGTAGTCCAAGTGAATATGGGAAGCGAGGAAAATCTGAAGCCGATATTCATTAGCGACAGCCTCTTACCCGAAGAGAAAGAAGAGTTAATCTCTCTTATCAGGGAATACATCGATGTGTTCGCCTGAAATTATGAAGACATGCCAGGGCTCGATCCAAACGTAGCAGTGCATCGTCTCAACATTAAGTCGGATGTCAAACCTATCAAACAACAACAAAGACGGTTTCGTCCGCAAATGATGGAGGCGATCGAAGCTGAAGTTAAAAAGCTTGTCGACTCGGGCTTCATTAGGGAAGAACAACATCCAGAATGACTTGCCAATATTGTCCCGGTCCTTAAGAAGAATGGGAAGATCAGGGTTTGTATTGACTTTAGAGACCTCAACGCTGCTTGCCCAAAAGATGATTTTCCCCTTCCCATCACGGATGTTATCATCGACAATACGTGCGGGTTCGAGAGGATGTCTTTCATGGATGGTTTCTCTGGTTATAACCAAATAAAGATGCATCCAGATGATGAAAAGCATACCGCGTTTAGAACACCCCTTGGCGTCTTCTGTTACACAGTTATGCCCTTCGGCTTAAAGAATGCAGGTGCTACATATCAGCGAGCCATGTTAAAGATTTTTCAGGAGCATCTTCGGAAGACTGTCGAGTGCTACGTAGATGATTTGGTCGTGAAAAGTCGTGATAAAAAAGATCACATCAAGGACTTGAAGACCATGTTCGACTTGATGCGAGCTCATCAATTGAAAATGAACCCTACCAAGTCTTTCCTCGGAATGTCCAGTGGTAAATTCCTGGGATTCGTCGTCACCACCAAAGGTATTCACATCGATCCGGATAAAGTAAAGACGATTAATGAATTGCAACCGCCGAGAAACCTCAAGGAGCTCAGAGGATTGCAAGGATGGTTAGCTTACATCCGTCGGTTCATCTCGAACCTTTCAGGAAAATGCCAACCGTTCTCCAAGCTCACAAAGAAGGGCGTGTCATTCGTGTGGGACGATGCTTGTCAAAAGGCATTCGAGAGTATTAAAGAATATCTCTCAAAACCTCCCATACTCGTTGCACCGAAATCAGGCAAACCGTTCTTGATTTATGTCAAGGCGACGAGCCACTCATTAAGTGCATTACTTGCACAAGATAACGATAACGGTCATGAGCAAGCAGTATATTATTTAAGCCGAACCATGGTAGGCGCGGAATCTCGATATCCCATGATCGAGAGAGAATGCCTCGCTTTAGTGTTCGCTATTCAGAAGATGCGACATTATCTGGTTGGACAGACCATTTATGTTATCTCCAAAGTTAACCCAGTCCGAGTGTTCATGACTCAACCAGCTTCCATGAATTGGCGTTTAGCAAAATGGGCCTTACTCTTGTCCCAATATGACTTATATTTTAAACAATAGAAGTCAGTAAAAGGGCAGGTCATCTGTGATCTCCTGGCAGCTAATCCAACTATAGACACCGTCGAGATATATGACGACCTACCCGATGAAACCCACGAAGTCAACGCAACTTCGCACCAACAAGTATGGTGTTTGTACTTCGATGGCGCTTCCCGAGGGGCTCTTGTCACAGGTACTCATGGATGTTCTAAGGTCTCCTCCGGAGTTGGAGTTGTTTTAGTTTCCCCAGGAAAACATGTGATGCCCCGAGCCTACTCATTAACCGAGCCATGCTCGAATAATGTAGCAGAGTATAACGCACTGATTATAGGACTCAATTTCGCTAAGGAGCTGGGGGTTGAGTATCTCGAAGCTTTCGGTGATTCTCAACTAATAGTTAAACAAGTCCAAGGGGAGTATGAAGTCCGAAGTCAGGATTTACTACCATATCATAAGATGGCAGTGGAAATAGCGGAATCATTTGAAGGATTCTTCATCGAGCACGTTCCGCGGTTACAGAACACCTACGCAGATGCGTTAGCAGCTTTAGCTGTATCTCTGGCACAGCCTCCCGGAACAGAGCAGTTTGTTACGGTAAGAACTCACCAACTCCTGGTGCCACTCTACGATGAAGATGACAAAGAAGAAGAGGTGCAAGAGGTACACGCAACTCAGGCTGAATTCGAACCCCGAGATTGGCGTTTCCCCATCATCGATTACGTCTTGCATGGAATCTTGCCAGAAGATGTGAAGGAAAGAGACTCAATCCGATGAAAAGCACCAAGATTCTACTATAATACGGAGAATCGAACGCTATATCGCAGGGGGTACGATGGGTTGCTAGCACGTTGCTTATCAACCAAAGAAGCTGAAGAAGTCCTTAGAGAGGCACATGAAGGAGAGTGTGGCGCGCACCAACCTGGTCCCAAGCTTTATGACTGCATCAGAAGAATGGGATATTTTTGGCCTTTCATGATGAGTGATGCAATCACATTCGCCCGAAAGTATCACGCATGTCAAGTACATGCGAATTATATGCACCAACCTCCGGAGCATCTGCATCCTTCGGTTACGTCATGGCCGTTCGAGACTTAGGGAATGGACATTGTTGACCCTATAAATCCCCCATCAGTCAAAGGTGACCGGTTCATCCTGGTAATTACCGATTACTTCTCCAAATGGGCTGAAGCAGTTCCACTCAGAGAAGTTAAAACGAGTAACATCATTGCATTCATCAAGCACCATATCATCTATAGGTATGGTGTTCCAAGACGAATCATACATGACAACGGTCCTCAATTTGTCAGCAACGCCTTCATAAGGTTCTGCGAAAAGTTTAAAATTCAGGATATCTCATCAACGGCTTATAATCCCACAGCAAATGGATTAGCTGAAGCCTTCAACAAGACTATCATAAAGCTCTTGTCAAAAATCGTGAAGAATATCAAGCGGGATTGGGATGACAAGCTCGACGCGGCTCTATGGACCTATCGTACCACGGTGCGTACACCGACCGGCGCAACCCCATATTCATTGGTGTACGGATGTGAAGCCGTTCTCCCTTTAGAAATCCAAATTCCATCTCTTCGGATCGCTCTTGCAACCCAAATGACGACCGAAGAACAACATCAGAAACGCCTCGAAGAACTTGAGATGCTCGATGAAAAGCGCCTGGAAGCTCAACAACATATTGAGTTTTACCAAGCCAGAATTTCTCGAGCCTTCGACAAAAAGGTCCGACAAAGGAGTTTTAAAGAAGGAGATTTGGTCTTAACTGAAAGACGACCTATGATCCTTAACTCCAAGAAGAAGGGCAAATTCGAACCCAAATGGGAAGGGCCATTCGTAATAGAGACAGTTTACTCGAACGGCGCATATCGCTTAGTCACCAAGGATGGTGACCGGCTTATGATGCCAATAAATGACAAATTCCTAAAAAATACTATCATTAGTATCTTCAGGAAAATTGATATATTGGGAAGTTTCCGGAAGAATACCACATGCGGTATTCTTAGGGATAACCCAGTCACTGTAGAAGAGATGAATAAGAAATCCACGTTCGAACTCCGAACGTCAGAATGTTTCTTCTTGTCAAATTCTAACCCTCATGAGTTATTTTTGTGAGACGAGATCTAATCTTTTGATAGATTAATCTTCCCTCACCAAACTATCCACTGATCAGATTAATTGACGGTGGGTCCACCAAAATTCCTATCTACCAGTCATTGGTAATTCTCAGACTAAACATGTTAGGTCCTAATCACTTAACATTGAAGTCTCCCTTTTGAGTGATAGTACGAGTTGGCATTCCCATTGCTACCTCTTCCACTCCCTCTGTTTCCAGGTCAAACCTATAAAAGTTGGGACCAAAGCCAAATTCCCCTCTCGATTCCTCCCATGAACGAGAGGTCCACTTTCAGTTCGGACAATCAAACCTATAAAAGTTAGGATTGTTCCCAATCTCACTTAGTCAAACCTACCAAGTAGCCAGGGCTAAAACCGAGTCATTCCTTTTCGATAAACGAAAGTTTGCCTTTGTTCCTTTTTCCACAAAATCTATAAAAGTTAGGGTCGAAATTGGATTTTCTCCTCAATGAATGATGGACTCTTTTGATTCAAATGACCAATCCTATAAAAGTTAGGGTCGTTTGAACCTTTCGATTCTCGGAGTGGAGATCCCACTCCTAGTTTCATCCTTTTGGATCCTGGGGGTGGAGATCTCACCTCAAGTTTCCTTTCTAGCTGTAGGTAGAATATAAAATTCTTCCTCTTCAGCACTGGGAGATAGAATATAAAATTCTTCCTCTCTTATTTTTCAGTTTATCTTTGTTCTCAGAAAGGACATAATTCTCAACTTCCAATCCGGACACTTTGTGCACGGGAAATGTTATCTCGACTCCTAAATAGAGATAAGTCTACGCCTAACACGCGTTGCCGGTTTAGTCTTTCGCCGATTGAAAAAGACACCAGAATTTAATTCTGGGGAATTGTTTTCCGAAGCCTAAGAAGGGATGAGTCCACACCTAACACGTGTCACCGGGTAGCCTATTTCCATAACAAAGGCAAAGCCTATGTATTCGATATCATAGCACGGAGTCTCAGAGAGTTCACTCTCTTAGCACAACGTTACATGTGGAACGGATCTAGACAATCCGCATGCTAGTCCGGCTCAAACGGTAGTCGGTAAAGGCACATCAAACCCGTTGATAGCTGGGGGTTTGCCAAAAATCCCAAAGTCTATGCCTAACACGCATTGCCGGTTTATCTTTTACCGATTGAAGAAGACACCAGGGTCTAAACCTGGGGAATTTTATCCCGAAGCTTAGGAAGGGATAAGTCATCGCCTAATACGCGGTGCGGGGTACCTTTTCCCTATAAGAAATGGTGAAGCCTATGAATTCAAAATCATAGCATAAAGTCTCAGAGAACTTATTCTCTTAGCACAACGTTACATGTGGAATGGATCAGGCAATCTACATGCTAGCCCGATTCAAACGGTAATCGGTAAAGGCACGTCAAACCCGTTGAGGGCTGGGAGTTTGCCAAGAATCCTGTAAATACTATCATGGCTGGTTTCAAAATAAATAAAGAAACATCATAAAGGAATCAAACGCCGAGTCTCGATTAATACATCAGGTCAAAGTGTACAATGAAAAGATTATTAACCCGAAGGCAGTTGGCGGCTGAGAACATGAGACTTTAAACTAGAAAGTCTATCTGCATAACTCTGCTCAAGTTCTGCTTGCAGACCAGCTCGGACAGACTTCAGAACTGCTCAAGATCTTCACGGCTTCACTCTTCAGCTTCATCACTCTCTCCTGTGTGGATCCTAGCTTCTCGAATGCCTGTTCACGAGAACGCTCTAATCCAGCCAGGTCATCTGTAATAATAGTAACGGATTCCTCGGCGTGCTTCAAGGCCTCCTTCAACCTAGCCACTTCTTCGCGACTCGAGTTCAGAGAGCTGAGTAACTCAGCTCTAGCTGTATCCTTCCTCGCCACGGTAGCCATTAGCTGCGCAATAGAACTCTCATGTGACTGAAGCTCACATCCGATAGAAGATCTCAGGTCGCGTCACTGTGCCAGCCTATGCTCCAGCTGAGAGGACACGTAGGAAGAAGCCCCGTTAGCCTCCAATTCCTCCAACTCTCGGATCTCCGACTCCAGAACAGTAAAATCGACAGTTAAGGAGTCGGCCAACTATGGATACCGTTCTTCTCTAATCATCATCATGTAGCGAGAGAAGAAACGCCTGAACTGATCGAAACGATATCCTCGATGAAGAAGTTTATCGATCATGCCGTTAAAAAAGACGGTAAAAAGGGCGAGGTCGGTACGAAAAATGTCTCTGTCAGGATCGGTATCGACCAAAAGGGTGCGGACACGCTCATATAGAGATGATCGAGATCCTGCAAGCAGCAGTGTGGGAAGTTAAAAGATTATCAAATACAATCAGAAAACCCGAAGGGAAAGTTCGAAGTATACCTATGCCGACGGAGGTCCCCTCGGGTTGAGGTCCGACAGACTCCGAAATAATGGCAGGAGTGGTCATGGAGGGTACATCAACCCCTGTAGGCAAGTCGGTCATACCACTCGGTGAGGGCGGGAAAACGTCACTTCTATGCAAACTATCAGTCCCAGAAGCTTTAGTGGTATCAGGCACAACGGCCGGTCCTATAGTTACACTCCCTTATTGGTCAAAATGAAAATTTGGACAAATAAGGAAAATCGGGACGAGAAGATCGTATGCATACCGGCAACCCCATCGTCCTCAGTGACACCGAGAATGCCAAGAGTCATAAAGGTATCGGTCCAAGTGGCTGGTCCTATGATTGCATTCATCTATTAGTCAAAAGAAATCAAATAAATGAACAGCAGTGCGACATCCAAGATCGTCTGCATACCTGTGAGTCCGTCACTCCGAGGTAAGCTAGATATGCTGGGAATCGCTACTGAATCAGTTCCAATGACTGGTACTGTAGTATTAATCCTTCATTAGTTAGATAAAAGATAAAAAAAATAAAATGAAGGGAATCAGATATATACCTGTGAATGAATCACTCCCAAAGGGTGGTCTCACGGTCCCCATGGAAGTCTGTTCAGCCAGCATGTCGGCTAATAATCCAGCGTCGGGCTTCGAGAAACTTGGTACAGGAGCACGCCCCTGTTCCTCGAAACCTACACCATGAAAGGCTCCGTCCTCAGCTGGCTTTTCCATCGCAACATCTGCAAGACAACCGAAATGTTGGAAAGATACATAAGAAAATAAGGAAGAAGGGAAAGCTCAGAAATACCTGCAGCATGGACAGAAGATTTTCTTTCCCCAATATCCACGCTTGGATTCGTCAAATACTCTGAAGGAAAGCGAAGCGCAAAATAATCATGAATTCCTTAACTATCACAAATACAGTTGAAGAGGGTATCATCGGATGTAGATATACCTGAATATGGAACGGTGGGCCTAACACTATTCGCCTGCTCAAGATCAATGTTTAGATCGATACCCAGGGAACCGTCACGAAGGGCGTCGCACATCTGCTACACGAAGCTATCCATGTTATCAGATCCAAGGGATACCGGATCCGGTGGAAGTTCGCCCTCTTCAAAGAACCCTGGAACATAAAACATGATTATGAATCCCAAAAGATAAATCACCTTAAAGCAATAAAAATATGTACAACAAGATGTTACCTTCCTCTCCATCGGCAATGTCGCCTAAATCCACTCCATAAGGACGCTGGCCGACGGGTGGTTTGTGAGCGATCTTCTTCCTTTTCGAGGTACCAGCCCTTCTAGAACCAACAGGTCGGTCACGCACGGACTTGCCACACGTCTCAACATGCGTGGGAGATCGATCATTGGGCCCTGATCCCGTATAACGAGAAGCGAGCGACTCATGATCGTTAGATGTCCTACCTAAAGTGATAATGGTCATTTCATTAAACGAACAAGATCTTTCGTTGATACCAATTGGAGTTGAGAAAGAAAATCAAAGAGCATGACAAACCTGCATCAAGTTCTTCTTGGTCGGTATCTATATCCACATATTCCTCCCCAGAAGTCTCGTCATCATCATCAGTAGGAAGGAGCTCTTCATCGTCTTTGCTTGAGAGAGGAGGTTTGACAGACTTCTTCTTCTGTTTCTGAGCAAGCTCGGCTTTACGAGCAGCCATCATAGCGACCTGGACCGAGTGCTCAGACTCTAACTCTGAAAGACTCCTCACACCTATGGATTCATTGGCGGAGAGGAACCACTTGCAACTGAGGAAAGTAATCATCGGCTTGCGCCTATATGAAGGAAGGGCAAAGTGGGCTCCGGTGCAGCCCACCATAGTCCATAGCCATGCTCGTACGCCATCAATAAGCCCTCCCTCAACCTTCAAACCACGGCTCGGATTCCCAACATATAGTTGGTTGTAACCGAACTGACGAGCAAAACGGCAGGGAAGGTAAGGCTCTATGTGGCATCGATTCCTCACCCGGAGGATAAGATACCCAACACGGATGTTCACCAACCAGCGAAAACAACCAACGTCGAGAACAGTCCGGTCACTTCTGGGTTTCTCCTCATCAATCAGCACGTCACCATAGCGACCCGAAAACTGATGAAAACATTTGAAGAACTCCCAGCTCTTACGAACTTGAAGTTCTCGTTGTACATCACTGAATTTTTTCCCGAGCCACTTGCCCCTCTCTAACAACTACACGAAAGGAACGGGGACATCAACAGCACTGGACGCCGACATCAAGTCAGGACGGTGAAGAACAAGCCACGCCATCAGATACGCATAAGGAAGCTCGACCTTAGGACAAGCAAGCTCGGTCGATGATTCAGAACCCACCTGTGTAAAACCACTGACCACACTCCTAAGCCCGCAATGGATGCTGGCAACCATCGCTGGGAGCAGAGAAAGTTCCCTCCCATAAGCTAGCTGAACCACGGGGAAGAGTACCTCGAGAGGTAAGGCGTCTGAAAACTGGTACGGAACAACACATTTCTTCAACCAGAGGGCAAGGTAGCCTGCCAGTAGAGATCGGGGCTCAATAGACTTCTGTGCACGACGGAGGAACGAACGAGACTTAGTTCCTGCAGGAAAAGCTCCCTCAGCACGGGCAATGGTGTAAGAACGAGCCTCAGCCTTCTCCATCAACTCATTAATGACGGTAGGGGTCAAGACATCTAACTCACGAATGGGCCCGCTGGAATCACCCTCCAAATTCTGGAACAAATAGACAGCAAACTGCTTCAAGCTGATCTGCTTCTTCCTCTTCGCTAGAGGAGAAGTCTGGAGTAAGGAGGTATGATAGTGACAAGTGAGGTCCCAAAAAGTATCATACATATCGGGATTATCTTTTTTCAACCACCCCAACTGCTGGTTCGAAAAAAAATACTCCTGATATGGACAATCCCCCATCGGAAGACCGGAAACCTGATACATCTCATGAAAGGCCAACCCTAACTCTCCGCCGCTGGTCAAGAATGTGTTACTGTCAGGCATATATGTCTCTAGCAACGTCAAGAAATGACGGCAGATGACTGGGAGTCCGTGCATGGTGGCTCGTATGGGTGCATACAATCCACTGCTCTTCAAATCTTTCTCCCAGCGCCCCAAGACGTAACTGGTCATGCGTGTCCACCATCCCTTGGCTAGTGAGGAAGCCCAACCATAGCATCTATAATCTGGTGGAGGTAACCTTCTTCCAAGATGAGCCAGACGATTCCTCACGGTAGAAGCAGCTGCTGACACCTCGCCTAGGGGTGCAGTGTCAAGACCTATGATCCCCGGTCAAAGACCACGAATATGATGATACCCATCAGGACCAGGAGTCTTGTGATGAGAGACATATCCACACTGAACTCGCTCAGCGTCGTCAGTAAGGTGCCAAGACATCTGTCGCTCCACGGCCTGTCCCTCCAAATGAGTGAAAGAATATTGACGAGGAATGGAGGGAATGTACAAGAGAGCTCCTTCGTCGAGAGTCAGCCAGTGCTCCTCGGTCAGAGTCAATGTAGCAGGATCCTCAGTGTGATCTCCGAACAGAAAACTGGGCTTCTTTAAAGCCTGAGTAGAGGTAGAGTCCGCAGTAAGGGGAGCATCTGTAATAAGCTGGCGTAAACAATGACGCCCTCCATCCCGTATCAAACGACAGGATTCGTCAGAACGATCTCTGTTAAACTGAGGGAGTGGACCAATGACCTGCCTGACGGAAGCCGAAGAGAAGACTTTCCTGCTACAACCAGTAGGGGCATGATGAGGGAGGCTGCCCGTGGGGAAGTCGACTGCAACAAAACAAGGATGGAGTCAGAAAATCCAGCCCATATAAAAAAATGAGATAAGATTATTCACGGGATGATTGGAGAGACGATTTCGAGTGTCCTACACGGGGAGGACGGTATGCATCATCACGTAGATAGCGTGATAACACACACCGACCTATAAGGTGTAAGACGACACGAGATCGCCCCAATACATCCGAAGACTTGAATTGGCTAAGCAAAACAAGTCCGAAACCTTAACCCCCGCGAAGGAGGGTGTCGGTTCTTCCTTCATGACCCGCGAAGGGGTCAATCAGGGATACAGAAAATATAAATTCTCACCCCCAAAGAAAGAGGCCGCTGGAGAAGATGCCGCGGGAACCTCTTCCTCGTTGTGCTGCGAATGGGAACGACTCCTACGAAGTCGAGATCGACGTGGAGACATCGAAAATCTGCAATGAAAAACAGTAAGTCAGGTACAATATGAATACACGAAATTTAAAAAGAAAAATTAAGAACTTGAACTTAAGTCCTATGAATAAATAGGATTTTATAGTTGAAGTCTAATTAAACCTACAAATTTCGTGCATGCGAAACAATAATTGTCATTTTCGCGGTGAATTTTGGTGAAATACCCAAAATACCCCTCGTATTCAAGGCTAAATTCGGGTCAAGGACACGCTCGAGTTGGATCATGGTCATCATATTTGTTCACCTAGCACCCCCAACATCCCATAATTTTGGTTAATTTTGCAAGTAAACCCCTTTGTAAAATTTAGCCAATTTTGCAAAAAAAACCCCTCCACAAATTTTTGGTTTAGTTTCCGGATGCCTTTATCAAAACTTTGGTCATGGGTTTGTGGTCTAAATTTTTGGGATTTTAGCCCTAAATTTCAGTCCTTTTACAAATAAACCCCTTTACACTTTGTGGGTTGCTTTTTGCAAATAAACCCCTCAAATAAACGTTGATTCTTTGCATACAAACACCTCTCAAAAGTTTGGCCAAATGGGTATGAAATTCTAATCCCAAATTTCAGTCCACTTTTGCACAAAAGTCCCCCAAATTTCGGCCATAGTGCAAGTTTTGCATAAAACCCCCCAAAACTTTGTGCATACACCACCCATCATCAACCTCCTATCTTTTTCACAAAACTCAACCCATGAGAACAAAAGGTTGTGATCTTTGCATATGAATTCATGACATACCCCTATCACAAACACAAAGCTACAATCTTTCTTGAAAAAGAGGAGAGTTTTAAGGAATAACTTACCCAAATCAAGAGGCTTGAAAACCCCAACTCCAAGAGCCAAGACTTGAGCTTGAAGATGAAGGAAGAAGCCCTAGATTGAGAGGAAAATTTGCGGCCAATGGGTGCACACAAAAAATCCGAATTTCAAGGGAAGAGGTTGATGGGTTTTGGAGCTCTTAGAGAGAAACAATGGTGGATGTTTAAGAGGTGGGAGAAGAGTTTGGGAGAGAAGGGAATCTTTTTGAATTTTGGAAAGAGGGGGAAACAAAAAAATGAAAAGAAGCCAAAATGAGGGGGGGGGACCTCGGTTTTGGGCCAAGACACCCCAAGGGGTGTCTCGGCAAAACCGAGACACCCTTGGGGTGTCTCGGTTTTGCCGAGCTTAGCAAAGCCGAGACACCCTAGGGGTGTCTCGGCTTTGCCGAGACACCCCCGGGGCGTCATAGGTCAATTTTGCCCCCGAACCTTCTTTCGAAGTCTGAATTTGCCTATTTTTCGCCGGTTGTTGGGTATTTCGACGAAATCCACACTAATCAACAGTCAACGCGTTGCGACCAAAGTCAACGTTCGACGATTCGAAACCCTAAGGTCAACGCCGGTCAACGCGTAACCCTAGGTCAACACCAGTCAACGCGTTGCGACCAAAGTCAACGTTCGACGATTCGAAACCCTATGATCAACGCCGGTCAACGCGTAACCCTAGGTCAACGCCATTCAATGCATTGCGACCAAAGGTCAACGTTTGACGATTCGAAACCCTCGGGTCAACGACGGTCAACGCGTAACCCTAGGTCAACGCCATTCAACGCGTTGCGATAAAAAATCAACATACGGTGATCCGAAACCCTAAGTCAGCACAATGTGACAGAGATAGTCAGTTCAAAAGTCAACTTAATGACACGAGCCAAACTCAACTCACTGGTTGTAAACTCGAGGCTCCGATGACGGCCAGGCGATAAACGCAGCGCCAGAAGAACTTCGGTTATTCGTCGAAGCATCGAATAAACCGAAAATCGAATGAGCCAAGAGTTGAAAATAACTACAAGTCCTTTATACCGACTAAAGGCTGGATCAATCACATCCAAAGTATTCCAGCCTCTTCTATAAAAGAAACGAGTCCGGAACACTTTGGAGGGGGTATCTGTAGGCATCGAAAATTATCTATAAGTCTCCACGAACAGCTCAGTGTTAAGGAAAGACAATGAACGTCACTATCTGGTTCACAGGGGCTCGATTGACGTCGATAAACGCTTGAAGTGAATCGACGAACTACGTGAGCTGATAGAATTTCAGAATAACGAAGGCACGGGCTAATCGGAAGTCCCGCGATGTTTACAAAAGATGCATCGCCCCTCATGTCTCATTTATTCTACAGATGATCTAATCATTGGAGCCTACAGAAATCCTCGTCGGCTTTCCAACGCATTTGGAATCACTCAAATCTGAGTTTGGATGAAGAAGTTACGGCAAAAAACACAACGGAACGTCTCAAGCTGAACTGGGACACCCGGGGTGTCTCGGGAAAGTCGAAACACCTCAGGGGTGTCTAGGCAAAGCCGAGACACCCCAGGGGTGTCTCGGGAAAGTCGAAACACCTCAGGGGTGTCTAGGCGCTGATTTACGTCCTGAGTCCGTTTTTGACCGCTCCATTGTCCCTCATGCCTATAAATAGGAACCTTAGGCCTCACTTTTCGGGATCTGGATTTTTAGAGAGAATTGGCGAAGCCCTGCTGGAGTGAGGAGTGAACGAGCACTTCAACACCAGAGAGTTCTTCATCAGATCTTCATCACCCGCATCCGTTTCTTAGTATTACCCTTCGTCGGTAATCCTAAGAAGAGCAAATATCTCGCTTTATCCGAGATAGACGCTTCAAGTTTCTAGATCTCCTCACGGATCGACGAAACTCTGCCTGATTTTTCTGGATCAGTTCTGATTGCCAGGTAGTCCACGGATATCGACGTCCCTGTCACAGGCCAAAGACCCACGCAAGCAAGAGACGATAAACGGATCTTGTGTTTATTTTCAAGAAAGTTATAATTTTTATTTTCGTTATTTGAATTCATTTGTAATGTTTAAAGTTTTAATGAAATCAATGATGAAGACAACTTTTGATGAAAACAATGCTCAATAGCAACCAGAGGAAGTTCTTTCTCAAATATGGGCATTGCTGATGGTTCTCTTCAACTGTAATAAGAGGAAGTCCTCACAATTCTTCTGATTGTCTCCATTGTGCATGATGAAACTCGATGAGGACAGTATATGAAGCTATCTTTGCGCTTTTTTTTATCGAGCACAAATGATTGGGTGTATTAAATGTTGCATTGGGCATATCCACGTGAATATCTGGCTTGAGAAACTCCAGCGTCGCTCAGACACATTTCAAACTGGCATGACAATAAAAATGCATCTGTTTACTTGCCAATTTTGGGCAAGATTTCATTGTACACTCTGCAGTCTATCATGGGCCTGGAGATTTACGTGTCTTGATGGTTGTTGCTCTTGTTGACTTTAGATCATGTTGATGACTATTGCTCTGAAGAACCACTGTAGTCTTCGTCATCGTTCTCTGTAGCTGGAACCTGAGGAAGGAACTCTTCTTGGGGATACATGTGGGAAAATAACTGTAACATGAAGCAAAGAGAACCAACTTTTGTCAGACAATTACAAGATGGATTATCCTTTTTCCCTATAAAAGATTACACAGATGTAGATGAACATCATTTCTAAATTTTATTTGTACAGAGTATGAAGTTGTCTGTAGCACATTTTTACTCTAACCAGCAGAAAATATTGACTGCCACCAAGGAGGTCATGAATTATTCAATATGTGGAAACCTGCCCGGTGGCTAAAAAGAGTCTGCTGATTATAGTGAAAATATTGTATTATTTCTTTCTGAAACAGTAAAGTTTTTTGTGAACCGGTCCTTAATTTTGCTAAGCCTACACAAAGTTTGAGTACTCCAATGAGAGAAGCATGACAAGGAGAAGAGAGAAGACACTACTAACACAATGGCTAGCAGTATGGAAATGAAGTAGAGTTCATGATATGATGGAGTTAAATCTGAAATATAACATGAAAATAAATGGACATAAGCTATATAATATAGGTCTTCATCAACATATAAAACCTGAAAGGAAGATGCATGAACTAATTTAGAGACTAAATTACCTCCATTGTTGATTCCAATAAATCTCGATAGTCCAAATTGGCATCAGGCAGGGGACTTGAACAAACAGTACCAAATGAAGCCTGCATTAGTCGAAATATGATCACAATGTGCATAGTAGCCATTGCTCTGTAATCAATGTGGCCTCATTTTTATTTTTTATTTATCTTTATTTAATATTTTATATTTTTTGTGGTATGTAGCCAATGTAGCCATGTAAACAACATTCGTTCTAGAAGGTGTAAAAGTTAAAACTTGATATAACTGTGATTAACACTAGAAAAGTTAGTCACCTGTGCAACCTCCTGATCATACACAGCACTCCATATTAGAGTCGGCTTTGATACTTCTGCACCTTCATTGTTTCTAGATATACCTTCAGAGTTGTCCAGATTGGGAAGGGAGAAGAGAGCATTCATGGCAGAATGGATATATTCTTTCCCTAAATTGGCACAATCACATGAAGTGGAAAGATGCACCACATACCTGGAAAAAGAAAGTATGAAGCATATAAATAAACCAATAGTGGCTTTGTATACATTAATTGTTCTAAATTGTCTAATAAGTTTTCTCTAGTAACTTAAGAGAAATCAAGATACAGAGATCTAGATGTGAAGTTCTTCTTAGAATATTATGGCAAGAGTGATTAATTGATATGGTGATAAAACATTATTATATAGCGAAAACAAAGATAAGTGCTCTCAAAGAGGGCATGACTTACATCCCCTGAGGACACACAGCTACATTACTGCTTAACTGCAGTGCTCGTACAGTTGTCAGCTGCCCCGCATGCAGCGCTGCAGGAAGGAGACCATTGTCAACTGAAGGTTTGATTGTATTAGTATATTAGTTAAATAGGGAAGTACATATCTTACATCCAGGGGGGAAAATCACCAGAATGTTAGATAAATCCTGCTTTAGGGAAGAACTGGTTACACATACTCCTCTAGCAACCTTCTCAGATAGGTTTGAAGCATTCGAACCTTCATGATCTAGTGGCAATAACACTGAAGATGGAACCTTAGAAGATGGTTCCACTATCAGGTGTTGGCTCAATATTTCCTGACCAGATGCCAATTTAACACCTTTATACTCTTTAGTTTCCTGCAGGTTAAAATGATAAAAGATAACAGTTATAACCACCAAGAATATTCCAACAGTGAAGATAACTGAAAATAGGTTGAGAAAGAAGACTGTTGCACATATTTATAACATGATAACCTGACAAAGTTCAGACTTGTATATATAGGAAAACATGTGAAGGATATTTTACGCAAGAAATAGCTGACATTTGCAAATTAATTTCTCATAGCGTTATGGTTTCCACTGAACAGAAGGTAAACAATTTATTTTCTAATGTGAGGAATGCCTAACAACATTAAGGAAGTCCATAGCCTGAAATCACGAGTCCATAAAGACTTTACACAGTTACATACATAAGTCTCGATACCACACTAAATGTGAAGGAATAAGCTTTAGCATCCTACCTCGTCAGCAAGTATCTCTACCACTGGCATACGCAGTACCTGCATATATGGCACAAGAAATGACTTAATAATATCTGAGTACAATTATTGAAACGTGTCCTAAAATTGCCATTGTTATATATAAACTTTATTTTGATTTTTTTCCCAAACATATGATTTAGATGTAGGTGGGGTAAATACATTTCTAAATATGCAAACAGTATGAATTTTGTTCAACAATCATGAGATGTGCCATAGATATACCCAAGAAGTGCCCAGAACATGTTGGCCAAAACTTAAATATGTAATTAGAGGAAAAGAATTTAAAAGTGTCGGTACGAAGAGTGTACGGCATGGACATGTCATGATGATATAAGTGTCTATGCTAAATATAGTAATGGAGCATGACAAATATTGGAACTAACATCAAGAGAGGCCAACCACTTAAACCAAGAAAGAATTATGTAACATCAAGCTTTCAACTACACTTGCCGCTAAAATAGATTATCTGAGTTCTCACTTCTGATTGATATACTTACCAATAGATTATCTTAGTGAACTCAGGGACTAGAAAATTTCCATTGATAAGACTAAAGGCTATCGATAATCAAAGCATGAGACTTACATAAAGAGCACCTTTAACAGCAGCACAACGGCAAAAAGCTTGGGGCAATTCTCCATGCCCATACATAGGGTAGATGAAAGCCCCCACTGCATTTGGGAACCTGTCACAATATTGAAGGACAAATCCATGAGGATATATACATCATCCATAAGAAAGTATACTTAAACAAAAATATCTGAATCATATAGAAGACCAAACAGAATTTCATCCTTAGGGTGTCCTTCAATATTCACTATGTTAGGAACATTTGACAATAATATATTCAGTGGCTAAGTGAGAAACAAGCCTAGATTGAATGTGACAGTACATAAATAGCATCAAGATGTAAAGAGGTTCAACAGAAATATCTCAATACACAAATAGCATCAAGAGGTGAAGGGCTTCAACATCACCAGAGATGTTCGATATATGGCATCCATAAGAAAGAGGATAAGAATACAATTAAAAAAAGTAAGATATATCACTAGTGAAATCTTTATGAGTGAATCCTGAAAAAAGAGCAGTAGTAGAGTGTCATAGCAGACACCAAAGCCAGAAATTCTAACATTTGATACCTTCATTTTGTGAAGTTTAATACATATATATATGCTAGCCTAGTAATGCTCGTTCCCCAAGATTTTTTGACATTGATACAATGTATTATTTCTTATTTAGTGACTTCTTATTAATAAGGCATGTCTTTGTAACCTATTGTTGCTAGGTTACAATAATTGAAGAAAATTAGGATATGTTATTGAGAAATAGAGATGTCAGGATTTAATGGTTGTCTATATTTTCTAAAAAAAGAGGGATCGCCAAAAAAAGCTTAACACCCTTCCACAATTAATTAAAAAAAATTCACATGCAGTGTGACCTAGTTTTATGTAAAGCAAAATAATAGAAATTCACTCCCAATGCAAAGCTTTGTTAGATCATAATAATAAAACTTCAATGTCAATCAAAACTCATGATTTCTAGCTTCTCTTCTTAGTCTAGCTGAGTTGATATAGGCTCACACTATGAATTGCCACTCACATGACAAAGAATTGCTTGATTATGAGACTGACTCTCATTGCTTCACAAGAAAGTTTCCTCGAGTGACGAGTATCAATGTCATAGTTGTCCAGGTCATATGAATGGAGAAACTCCCACATCTTTATCATTGTGGTGGATCAAAATCATTCACCACAAGTCAACCAAGATAATACGTACACGATGGTGTAAGAGAGGAAGAATAGATATTCCTCTGTAGGTATCAGAAACTGGACCTAATTAGAAACACAATGGATATCAAATATCCAATTCAATCAGATATGTGCATCAAACTTTATTTTTGTCAGACACTTATAAGCATACAATACAGATTAGAAAAGTGAAGTACCAGCCTGGATATCCAACTATCTGTACAAATCAGATGAGTGAAATTATTTCGGTCTCGTATTAGTAGATATGAAGCCGATATTAGAATTAGGGATCTAATTCTAGATTCTTGTCGAGATTGCATCCCTATACCTAGGAGTAAGGCATGACAGCATGCCATTGAAGCTTAGCAAGAGAACAATACAAGAGAAGTTTAAGAAAGTTAAATTGCAAGAAGAAAAATAAATGGAAGAAAATAAATCTTTTCTAGGTGTAAAGAACAATTTGCAGAGAAAGTGATCACAATTTCTCATGGTTCCAAGGCATAGGAAACTTGTCCTTCGACATTACAATCGCAAATTATCATTTCTCAGGCACGAAACAATTTGTCAACATACATCATCTTTTGCGCATTTCAAGTTGTATTTTAGTAAGTGCATACTTCAAATCTCGAAGATAAACACAACACATCATGCAAATATAAAACCATGCAAATAGTTCGAAACAAACCTCCCAACTGATTTGATATAAAGTCCTATACTCGCAATTCCATCCTTGGTCTTAATCAGCTTCTTACACCCCTCTCCACTCTCCTGATCGTACTCCGCCAACACAATCGCGTACAAGATAATCCTACAAAAAAAAAACCCAACCTCAAAGGGGGAAAAAATCACAACTTTAGACCAACAAATCACAAGACCAGAATAAAAAACAGTAATCCTTACGATCTTATCTTCGGCGGCAATCTCTGCCTCTTCAAGAACTCGACAAATGGCATCTCCAGATCCTCCTCCGAAACCCTAGACCCCTCCTCATCCCCAATATGCCCCTGCACCAACCTCAAGAACCTCATCATCTCCCTCTTCTCCCCCAACTCAAGGCTACGGTCCTTAAATATCGCCTGCCTCGAATCCGGCACCGAACATAATGCTCCCTCGGAGTAAATCAAGCTTCCCTCGACGCTCTTGAACTCGACATGGTGACCGGCGCCAGATCTGAGGAGAAGGTCGACCACGGCGTCGGCGCAGTAGAGGAGCCTGGGGCCGGCGAGGTCGAGGGAGAAGGATCTGGAAGGTTCTGGAAGGACGCCGGAGGGTTTTATGTGAGGAGGGAGGGATGAAGGGGGGAGGGAGGCGAAGTGGGACCCGTAGAAGGGGTTGGGGTCGAGATGGAGGACGGATTTCCCGGAGGCGGAGGCGGCGGCGGCGATGATGGAGGAGGGGAGGCCGGTGCTGGTGATGATTAAGTCGTAGCTTGTGGGGTCCAGCGTTGGGTACCCGTCGGCGGTGGCGGCCATGGCGACGGATGGAGACCGAGGAGAAAGGGGGTTGTTTTGAGTGCAGACGAGACCAGTCAGGGGTAAAAATCATATCATACTCGCTAAGGGCCTGTTCGTTTGTCTAAAAAAAAAGTGGGAAGTCAAAGAAATGGAAAACTATTTATAAGAAGAATTATTTTGAGAGTGTTTGGTTTACTAAAAAAAAAGGAAATCAAAGAAATAGAGATGAAATGAGATGAGTTGTCACATTATTATTGGATGATGTGAGTGATTTTTAAAAAAAACTAGTTTTGATGTTGTTCGGTTGGCCAAAAAATAAGGAAATGAATTATAAGAAAACTATTTCCTGTAGTTTTCTTGTTTTCTTTTGTTCGGTTCATTCTTAAAAATAAGAAATGAAATGAGATGAGATGAGTTGTCATTGTATTATTGGGTGATGTGAAGAAAGATTAAGAAAAGTGTTTTCATAACTTTTTGGGATGAAATGGAAGAAATGAAATGTTAATGAGATGAGGTGAATTGTTATATTATTTTATTCGATGATGTGAGTGATTTGAAATGATGAAAAGAGATGAATTGAGTGATGTTTGGATAAAAATAATATTTTATTAGATGTGATGGATGAGTTGTTAGATAAAAATAATATTTTATTAGATGCGGTGGATGAGTGGTTAGATGAAAATAATATTTTATTAGATGATGTGAATGAGTTGTTGGATGAAAATAATATTTTATTGGATATTGTGGGTGAGTTTTAGGGATGGAAATGGAAGAAATGGATTATTTTGAGATTTCCACCTTTTCCATTTCCATTTCTTAGTTTTTAGGAAATAAACGAACAGGCCCTAAAAGTACGACTTCGAGAAAATATTTTCATGGTAAATATTATGCTTAATTTTTTTTAATATTATGATTGTTATTTTAATCTATTTTAATTATCTTATTTTTTTGAATTGGTAATTAAATAATTTATCATATTTATTATAAGATTTAACATGTTATATTAGATAAAGGAGATACATTTGGTATAATTCAAATCTTTTACTTATTTTAGTTCGCAAAGAAATCTAAAAAACATATGCTAGCTAACACCTAAAAGTTTTTGAACTTTATAAAAAAATATCCTCTAAGTTTTTTAAATTACAAAAATATCTTTATAAATTCAAAATTTAATTAAAACATCTTAAAAATTATAAATTTTACTTATTTTAATTTAGTAAGAAATCTGAAAAATATATGTTAGCTAGCAACTAAACGTTTTTTAACTTTGAAGAAAATATATTGTAAGTTTTAAAAATTACAGACACACCCCTAAAAATTCAAAATTTATAAAAAAACACATTGAATATTTCAAACATATAAACACATTAAAAACCGACAAATAATACAAAAAAACCCCCAAATTTATGGAATTTGTAATAAACACTACGAACTATTTACAAATTGTAAATAAAACTCTCAAAATTATAAAATTTATAAAAATCCTGATAATTTCTAACTTAACAGTACATTGAAAATATAGGAATTATAAATATCCCTTATATAATTTCTAATTTAATAAAACACCCTTAAAAGTTTTAAAAATTACAAACAAACCCTCAAAATTCAAATTTTATAAAAAACACCGTGAGAATTTCAAACTCATTAGTAAATTAAAAATATAGGAATTATAAATAGTCTATAAACAATTTACAATCTGTAAGAAAGGTGTATAAGTTTAAAAAATTACAAAAAGCCCCTGAAATACATAATTTACAAAAAACACTATGAGAATTTCTAACTTATAGACACTAAAATGAATATACAAAATTATTAACAACCCCTAAAAAATTAAAATTTTGCAAAAAATACCATACTCCCTTTTAAAAGTATAGGTTTAGGAAAAACTTTTTATGGTCAATGTTACCCATAACTTTTTGAAAAGAACATAACTAATTAAAAATCTATTAAGCTATGAAATTTATAAAAAAACACCTTTAAAGTTTAGTGCATTATAAATTACCCTCCAAAGTTTGTAAATTTCAATGATCTTTTTATAATTCCTTAATTTCAATGTAATGTTTAATAGTTTTGTGTATTTGTAAATTAAAAAATTTTAGAATGTTTTTTTAATAAATTTTAAAACTTTTGAGGTTGTTTATAGTTTTCTAAATTTTAATTGTGTTTTCAGTGTAATGCATAGATACGTCAATTAATGATGATATTGAAGTGTAAATCATTCATAAGATTATTAGGCCATAGTTAAGTACGAACATCACTATTCCTAGGCAGTATAGTTTATATATATAAAATTTTTTAGACAATCTATATAGTGGTTAAAAGAATTTTGTCTTTAATGTACTATATTTTATAAATTATAGTTAATGTGAACTCACCATATAATTTTGACTGTAGTCATCATAATTTTAATACGTTTGATTGATTGACTGTATATGTATATAGACTATAGATTACTTTACTTTCTAACATAAACTAATATTTGGCGCTTAATAATTTAAATTATTACTTTTACGTTTAATATAAAGAGGAGCTCTAATAACATTTATTTATTTACCTACAGGATAATACAATCACAGTTCCTATTTTTGGCTTGAGATTTATTTCATGGTTGCACGTATCAAATTAGTAACTAAAATAATAATTATTTATGTTTAAATTAGGATGATTATAGTTGGTCACTCACTATAGAATATTCATGAAGATATATACCTTACTTTCTATAGTTATCTGTACTGCCTATATATATTTTATAAATTAGTTATTAATTTGACATTTTAAGTACTTTTCCTTTGTAGAAATTTCTTCTTTGACTTTTGGATTGTGTAATCACTATATCACTATTCTAGCGTAGAAAGGACCTTACTCTAAATGGCTTCAAGCGAATATTTGAGTTAAATTGAAGTATATATACTATTACTACTATGTGTATATATTTTTTAAGAAAATCATGTCAACATTTTTTAAACAGAAGCGAATATTCTAAATTCTGATATTATAAAAACTAAATATAGCTAATTGAGTGATTAGTAAAAGAGAACTTACTTTAAAAAATCGTGAATAATAAGATAAATAGGAAAGGTAATGGCATTGCCAACAATACTACCATTAGCAAACTACAATGCAAAGTTAAACTATTTTATAGAGCCCAACTACTACTATAAGCATTGAGACTTCCATATATATACTTTATAATTTATTAAAAAGAGTTATGTAATCTTATATAATAAAATTGATTTAATACTGAATAATGATATCGTTATTAGGAAAAATTCTTCATGAACCCGTATGTTCTTTACGATATATAAGTTGTGCACTTCAAATTCTTGCGTCTTTTACATAACCAAAAAGTTTGAATGCGAGCCTCTAACATTTTGCTTTCACAACAGCAAATTTCACTTAGCAGATGCGGATATTCTAGATAAGTTATACGCCATATATACAATACAATTGGCCTAGACAATTAGTTATAATAGTATTTTTCATACACATCGTTTGGTGCAAGATTTGATAAGGGCATTGCATCAAAGAAAAAATAAAATTTTATATTTAGAGCACATGGCGCAATATATCATAATCTCCCTGCTCTAATTTCGTAAGAAAATAATTATTTATACTTTTAATTTTACTTCTATGGTACAGAGAATGAGCTATAAAATTGAATGTGAATATTAGATAATGTAAATATAAGTAAAACTACAACTACAAGTTAATGTGAATATGAGTCAAACCACAACTAAAAGTTTAATGGACATATTGCAAGTAAATTTATATGCAAAATTTCTTTACAAATTGAATGATCACTCATCTTTTGAAGACTTCAATATACTAATAAACAGAGATGTTGTCCTAAATTAATATATTTATAACTCACAAATAGTAGATCACGTAACCATAGTCTCGGTTGAATGAAACAATAACAATATTTCATTTGAGAGAGAGATTATTGAGTTGACAATCAATCCCACAAAAAACTTTATTTTCTTTTTTATTTTTATTCTATTTTTATTAGTTTAAGTAATCATGATATTTAACCACGTGCATTACACGTGCATCTCAACTAGTTAGATTTAAATCCCTCAGGTTTTTACAAATTTGTTCAGGTAAATTTTTTGGAACTTTTTGGCACTTTAGATACCGCGTCGGATTCACACGATTTTTATCAGAGCCGTGATAGGGAGACCCAAAAATGCGATAGCCCTCACATGACATATGAGATGAAACAATGATAGGGGCACACCCTCTACCACACTCCCAACCACACCACCTCTCTTGCTACAGTACACGGAACCCACATGATATTTTAATTTTTAAAATCTCATGTGGGCCCCGTGTACTGTAGCAAGAGAGGTGATGTAGTTGAGAGTGTAGTAGAGAGTGTGCCCCTAGTGCCTCTCTATGAGATGGAACGCCTGCTTTATCACCTACATTGGCTTTATGAATGTTAATTATTTAGAGTACAAGGGTATTTTTGCCAAGAAAATAGTTTTTCCTATTTGTTCTTCTGGGCTGATGAGTCGTCATCGGCCATGTCTTACACCTTCCCCAACCGAAGATCTCTGATCTTACCTCATCTTTTCATGATTGATGTTCTAGGCGTCCTCTATTGCCAAAGAAGACATCATGGTGAACTACATAGAAGATCATCTCTTCCATTTTCAACATTGTTAAGCTCGGAAAAAATTATTATTAGGGAGATTTATCTAATGGTTCATTATCACCCAACTAATCCAAAGAATCAATTTAGGAGAAAAACTAATTATTGGAGAGATTCATTCCATGGTCCATTATCACCTCACCAATCCAAAAAAATCAATTTAGAGGGGGTGTAATGACCGTAAAATTTGATACTACTTAAAATAATTTTTTAGTATTTTAAAATATTTAATTATTATTTTTAGAAGAGTATTTGAATTTTTTTTGGCCTTCTAGAATTTTCTATGATTTAAAAGTCTAAATTTTATATTCATTTAAATAATTTTAATATTTATAAATTTATTTGTGCGGTAAAAATATTCTAGAATTAATCTGTTGTGTTGTTGATACTATTACATATCATTTTGGATAATATGTTGTATTGTTTTTACTATTACGTACTATTTCTTATAATACGTTGTATTATAATTACATATTATTTTGTGTAATTTGTTGTATTATTTTAACTATTACGTATCAACTGTTGTATTAGCACAACTGGTATATTTTATCGTGTAGATAATTATCCTATAATTATTCAATTTTAAATATAAGTAATTATTATTATTTATTAATTATTCTTGTTTAATTATATAATTTATTATATTATTTCTTCTGTTGCGTATCAGCTATTGTATTAATACAACTGGTACATTTTTATTTGTAGATAATTATTCCATAATTATTTTAATTTTTAAATATTAGTAATTATTTATTTTAATTAATTTTCGTTTAGTTAACCCTAACCCTAATATTATCTATAAATAACCTTCTTCTCTCTCTCGTTTTGAACCCAGCCGCCGTGTACCCCCCTCTCTCTCTATCTCTCCCTCTCTCCTCCCTTCGCCGTCAAGCCTCTCCCGCCGCTGCTCAGCCTTAGACCGCCGTCCTCCTCCGTTCATCACCACCAACATCGCATCACCCCGCGTCACCCTCTCTCATGCCTCCCTCAGCCAACCCGTAGCCGCCTGACACCACCCGACCAAGCCCAGATCCGCCGCCACCTTAACTATCAGCCATCAACTGAGAGGATCGTGTTCCTCGATTGAATCTTCTAGCCATGTTCTTGGCTATGAGGAACCTGTAAGAACAGAGAAAGGAAGGAAAATGGAGAGAAGTTGAGGAAGAGGAAGATTAAGATTGAGTTGAGAAGAAGAAATCAATATTTTCCATTCATAATGATCTCTGATTACATTCCCCCTTTTATACTGTCACTCAAACAGCCAAAACAAGAAAACGTGCACAAAACGTGCACAGACTCAAAACTAACAAAATAGGCTTTAACTGTCTGTAACAAACTTTGGACATTTATTACAATCACCATGGACTTAAATGTATTGCAAAACAGACCCTCTCAAGCCTGAATTCAATCTCTTTCAGTGCTCATGTCTTCCAATCTTCCTGTACATCATTGTCAGCTCCAGTTCAGCTCCAGTTTAGTTCCAGTTCAGCTCCATCACTGACAATTCCCTCCCCTTAAATTGGACATTGTCTCAAGGTCAAATGCAGGAAACCTCTTGACAAGATCCCAATAAGATTCCCAAGTAGAGTCTAAAGGAGAACGTTGCTTCCATTTAATTAAAACCTATGACACCAACTTTTTCCCTTGAACCATTGATCTTCTACCCATAATCTTTTCAGGTTCATCAACCAACTCAGTAACATAGCTAGGAGGATCATGTTGAAGGACAACATCAGTACCTATTCTCTTCTTAAGTTGTGAATCATGAAACATAGGATGAATCTGTGCCTGAGTAGGAAGGTCCAACTTGTAGGCAACCTCACCAATTTTATCTAAGATCTGGTAAGGCCCATAATATTTAGGGGAAAGCTTATGAGTTTTGTAGGAGGAGACACTCAATTGTCTATAGGGCTGAAGCTTAAGAAATACCCATTCTCCAACATCAAAACTCCTAGGACTCCTGTGCATATCAGCAAACCTCTTCATCTGTTCTGCTGTCTTCTTCAAGCTGTCCTTAAGAAATTTAAGGTGATGTCTCTGGAAAAGAGAGCTGCATCTACAGACTCTACCTTACAACTTTTAGGAATATAGGAGAGCAAGGATGGAGGAGGTCAGCCATACACTGCTTCAAAAGGTGTAGTATTGGTTGAAACCTTCCATGTAGTATTATACCAAAACTCAGCCAAGGGCAACCATTTACTCCATTCCCCTGGCTTATGACAACAAAAACATCTCAGATAACACTCCAGATTTTTATTAGTTACTTCAGTCTGTCCGTCAATTTGTGGATGGTATGCTGAGCTGAATTTTAGTTGGCTCCCTTGCAATTTGAAGAGTTCTTTCCAAAATGAGCTAGTGAACAAAGAGTCACTGTCACTAACTATAGATTTGGGCATCCCATGGAGTTTGAACACTCCTTCAAAGAACACCTGAGCAACAGATTGGGCATTGTAAGGGTGTGCTAATGCAAAGAAATGTGCATACTTTGACAACCTGTCAACCACAACAAATATCACAGTTTGGTTTCCACTTCTCGGTAAGTTTGTGATAAAATCCATGGACAAGTCCTCCCAAATATACTCCAGAATAGGCAATGGTTGTAGGAGCCCTGGGGATGCAACATTTTCTCCCTTAGCTCTTTGATAGGTATCACAAGATTGGACATGTTGTTGGACATCTTTTTTCATTCCTGTCCAGTAAAACACCCTCCTCAATCTATGTAATGTTCTGGTAACTCCAGAATGTCCTGCAGTAGGACTATCATGATATTCTTTCAATAAGGTGGTTTTTAATTCCTGGGCACTAGGTCTGAGTAAAATTCTGCCTTTATAGTAATAAATACCCTCTTTCCTTGAATACTCCTCAGTGCTCACCTGCCCTTGCTGTAGCTTCTCATCAAGTTCCTTGTAGAAGGCATCTTCAGAGCATAAAGTTTTGATCTCCTTCAACTAGTCACTATTGACCATAGAAATGGCTGAAAGTTCCACTTCTTCTTCA
>BQKN01000089.1:729673-743782 GCA_022839385.1 Asparagus kiusianus
GATAAGCCATCTGCAGCTTTATTCATTCTCCCTGGTTTGTATTCCACCACATAATCATATCCATGTAGCTTAGCCAGCCATTTATTCTGGACTCCTACCTGAATTCTTTGCTCAAGAATATATTTGAGACTCTGGTGGTCAGTCCTTATCACAAAACTCCGACCAAGCAAATATTGTTGCCACCTTCTAGTAGAGAGGATGATAGCTAGTAATTCTTTCTCATAAGTAGATAAGGTAGCATTTCTCCCATTCAAAGCAAAACTGAAATATGCTATTGGTCTGTCCATCTGCATCAACACAGCCCTAATTCCAGTTCCAGATGCATCACACTCAATCACAAATGGTAAATTAAAGCCAGGCATAGCTAAGACTAGAGAATTGGTTAAGGCTACTTTCAGAGATTTAAAAGCAACCTCTGCACTTGAATTCCAACCAAATTAGCCCTTCTTTAAAAGGTGTGTTAGGGGCTGAGCTATTGTTCCAAAGTCTCTTATGAATTTTCTGTAGTATCCAGCTAGGCCTAGGAACCCTCTCAACCCTTTGAGTGATTTAGGTATAGGCCACTCAACTATAGCTTGAATTTTATTGGGGTCTACACTAACCCCTTCTTGTGACACAATATGCCCCAGATATTCAACCTGTTTCTATCCAAATCTGTATTTGGACAACTTTGCAACTAATTTGTGGCTTTTCGTAATCTGAAAAACTTGCTTCAAATGCTCTAAATAATCTTGCCACCCTTTGCTATATACCAGGATGTCATCAAAGAAGGCCAAAACAGACCTCCTGAGCAAACTTTTAAAAATGGTATTATGAGAGCCTGAAATGTTAAAGGAGCATTTGTGAGACCAAATTGCATAACTAAGAATTCAAAGTGTCCACTATGAGTTCTGAATGCAGTTTTCTGAATATCTGGTTCATACATTCTTATTTGGTGATAACCAGACTTCAAATCCAATTTGGTGAAAAACTGTGTTCCATAGAGCTCATCTAGAAGCTCATCTATGACTGGTATAGAAAATTTATCTTTAATGGTTGCTTTGTTCAAAGTCTTGTAATCTATACACATTCTCCAACTTCCATCTGATTTTTTAACCAAGACTACAGGTGAAGAAAAAGGGCTATGACTGGGTCTAATGATTCCCCATTTTAGCATCTCTTCAATTTGCTTTTCAATTTCCTCCTTCAGAAAATGTGAATGCTTGTAGGGTCTGATACACACTGGCTTTGTTCCAGACTCAAGTGGAATCTTGTGGTCTATCTCCCTGGCAGGAGGAAGGTGGGGGTAATTCTTGAAAAACCACATCAAAATCTTGAATCAACTGGTGCATTTCTTCAGGTAGTTCTTCACCTATGCCTTCCAATTTTGATTCCTGCAAACTTACACTGCACAACTGAATCAGAAATCCTTTTTCCTGTTCTCTAACTGATTTGGCAATACTTTTTCATTGACTAATTGCATCTCTCCTGGAATTACCCCTTGCAAAGTTCTTTTAATTCCATCACTTAAGAAAGTTACTTGTAATTTCTAAAAATTTAATGTGATATCCTCCAATGTCTTCATCCAATCTGCACCTAATACAATCTGGCTGCCTCCCATAGGCATTACCAGCAGATTAACCTCCCCTTGACAATCAAGTAAAACTTCCTGACATACCCCAGCTCCCTTGATTACCTCTCCACTTGCCACCAAAACATCAAAGTTATTAAACTCTGTCACTGTCAAGCCTAGTTTCTTGACTAATTTGGAGTTGATAAAATTATGTGTGGAACCAGAATCTATCAAGATGCTAATGGCTTGATTTTTGTAATAACCAACTACCCTAATGGTGTGGGAAGCTGTGATTCCACTGAGAGCCTGCACAGAAATAGATGGAGCCCCTCTCACTAAGCTTTCATCCAGTTCAACTGCTACCTGACCAGCTTCATCCTCTAGAGAATTACTTACATCTTCCTCAGTATCTCCTGTCATGATGCCCTCCAATATGAACAAGCGCTTATCCTTACATTGGTGTCCCTTATGCCATTTTTTATCACAAGTAAAGCAGATATTCTGACTCCTCCTTCTTTGAATTTCTTCAGGAGTAAGCTTCTTGACCTGTGAAGTTGATTTAAGTCTTTCTTGGACATGAGTTTCAATAGATGAATGGGTTGAAGGACTCCCTTGATTAAAGACATTCCAATTGCCTTTAACTTTCTTTTCATTTTTTTGTTTATCCTCAAACAACTTGGCCAATGATACTGCCTCCTTCAAGGAAGAAGGTCTAGTAGCAACTACCTCATACCTCAACTCATCCTTCAATCCCCCTATAAAATTTTCCAATATGTGATGTTTTGATGGTTGATCATCCAATAGGCCTAGGGTCTGCTCAAATTTGCCCAAATATTCCCTAACAGTAGATGTTTGTTTCATAGTGGAGAATGTGTCATAGGGTCTGAGGAGTTCACTAGGCCCAAACCTGGTGATGATTTCTTTTTTAAAGACCTCCCAGTGATTATAATAGTCAAGATTTTTTGTAACCCACCTAAACCACTGTAGAGCTTCATCCCTCAAATAAAAAGAGCAGACCTTAACCCATTCATCCTCTTTGATATCATAGTAATCAAATATTTGTTCACTTTATTCTAACCAAGACACCACGTTCTCATAACCAGAGAAGGATGGAAAATCTAATCTAAGAGATTTCGGTTGAACTAACTTCTGATTACTAAAGAAGGAATTCTTTTGGCTCAAGAAATTACCATGATTTTGGTTATGAGTTGAGGGAAATTCACCAGTCAAATCAACCCTCCTCTGTGGTTGATGATGATTCTCCTGAACTTGGTCCCTGTTGCCTGATCCAAGAACCCCACGTTCACCTCTGGCTCCTGACCCCAAGATCCCTTGATCAATTCTCACTCCAGTGTTTGATGATCTCAGAGTTGCTTGATCCTTGATGCTCTTGAGTTCTTGTAATTGTGAAGCTAATTCTTTCAACTGCGCTATTACTGCTTGATTAATGAGCTCTTGTTGGTTGAGGGTCTCCTCCATGTGATTCATTTGGTTGAAGACCCTTCGATTGGAAATGGTTTCCTCCAAATGAACTTCCTGTTGCCTTCCCTCGTCTGCTGAAGCTCCTTCTTGATCTCCCACGAAATCTTCAGCGCCCGCTTCAGCTTCAACCTGCTCTGATACCAATTGAGAGGATCGTGTTCCTCGATTGAATCTTCTTGCCATGTTCTTGGCTATGATGAACCTGTAAGAACAGAGAAAGGAAAGAAAATGGAGAGAAGTTGAGGAAGAGGAAGATTAAGATTGAGTTGAGGAGAAGAAATCAATATTTTCCATTCATAATGATCTATGATTACATTCTCCCTTTTATACTGTCGTTCAAACAGCCAAAACAAGAAAACATGCACGAAACGCACACAGACTCAAAACTAACAAAACAGGATTTAACTGTCTGTAACAAACTTTGGACATTTATTACAATTACCACGGACTTAAAAGTATTGCAAAACAGACCCTCTCAAGCCTGAATTCAATCTCTTTCAGTGCTCCTGTCTTCCAATCTTCCTGTACATCATTGTTAGCTCCAGTTCAGTTCCAGTTCAGCTCCATCTCTGACATCAACCCCGACACAGCTGCCTCCCCTCCTCTTCCTCCTCTCATGCCGACACCCCCAGCTCACCCTCCAGTCAAACTGCCAGCTCCCCTCTCTCGAACTCAGTCCCCTACTCACGCTGTCGCCCACTCGTCCTCCTCCTCCATCCCTTCACCTCAGCAACCCCTCAGCCCCGCTCAGCCCCCCGTCGTCCCCATCTTAGATCCGCCTTTAGCCGCCCTCTAACGTCAGCCTCCTCCTTCGCCTCACGCCATGACCAGCAACCCCCTCACCATCCGCTCAACCCCCTCTCCCAGCTCCCCGTCGTCCTCCGCCGACCCCTTGCCCACCCTACGCCCCGCAGACCGCCGCCATTCGCTACTTTTCCTCCCCCAGCTAGAGCCAACAAACCCAGTCCCCTACAAATCGCCGACCGCCTCCTTCTTCTTCCCCCGCTCCGACCACCCACGCTGCCGCAGCTCAGCCCGACCGCCCAAGCCCGCCTCCTCCTACCCCGCGTTGCCTTGCTCGTCGTCCCCCCTACTTCGCTGCTGAGCCATCGCCTTCAACCATCAGATCCCCACCCTCAGCCACCGAGCCGACCATCAGTAGCCCATCAACCTCACCACTATCGCCGTCATAACCCGTGCCACCTCCACAGCAGCGACGTCACAGCCTCCACCCGTTTCAGACTGTCGTGCCACATCCGCAGTGACGCTGCCGCCTCTCCCGCAGGTCCGTAGCCTCGTACGACAGCGTCGACTCGTTCGACGTACCCGAGGCAAGATCTCGCCTCTCAGTTAGCTATTTTTACATTTATTATCAATTAAATGGTTAATTAAATATGATAATATTGACAATATGTACATTGTGATTATTTGGCGTAGATTGTTGATGATTAGTATTAAATAGTATTTTAATAACGAGATATTTTTTACTGTAATTATATCTAAGAATGAACGAACATGAGATGACGAGTTATGTGTTATAATTAGATTTTTGAGATATTATCAAAAAAAAAGAAATAAAATAAATGTAATTTATAAATATATAAATGTTATTGTTCATGCAAAAAGAATTAACAAGACATATATATACTATATATATATTTTAAAAATATTATTTTAAAATAGTTATGATGAGAAATAATTTTTAAATAACTTATTTGGAAAAAAGAATATTTATTTTTTTGAATTAATTATGATAGTATAACTGATAGTCGTAGAGCGTGACATTTCATGTGCAAAACAACATCGGTTTCTAGTTTCCTTTTACCGCATTATTATGTTAGAGATTACTTAAGTACGGATAACTTGCATGAGAAGTTTGGACACCCTAGTAGTGAGATATTAACGAGATCTGTTTATGTGTGTATTTATGCTATCGTAGACATAGTTTATGCATTCCGTATTTGTTTATAGTTATTATTCATGATTTATGATCCTTATTTTAATATATTCGATATGCCATGATGTGGTGGAATGAAATTAGTGTTATTATTATCTCCTTATTGTGATTGAGAACCTTAGTAGTTCATGGCTTAGTGGTCTCGTGCGTCATGAACAGACCTAGTGACATGTGTGGGTGTATTGACTGAATTTAGGTGGTGAACCAAAGATAGTGCGGATCATGTTTGACTTAGAAAAATAAGAAGAGTTGGGATGGGGAAGTCTTTGTTCATGTGATCAGATGTGACTATTGATGTATCTTCTAGGCTCGCGCCAGTGGTTGGTGTCGCCACTGGGGTTGGTTTGTAGGGCTAAATTGAAGTGTGTACATCACTTTAGTCAGTGAGAATTTAATTCGTCACACGAGTTTTGCTTGAGTTCAGACTAGGCAAAAAATGATTTACGTGTAGTCCTCTGGCCGTATGTGTAGCAGGATTGGGTGCACACAGGGGATTTGTGAACAGTCAGTTATCCGGTGATATGAATATTTACTTTGTGTGAGAAGTAGACCAGTGACCTGTTATAGGATGATTAGTTGTATGAAGTAGATTACTAGTTGATTTGAGATTCTTCTGATCATTATTATAGTAGTGAATTCCATTTAAATTATTAGAATTTCAATGCCTTGTTTCTATTATTATTACTGTCATAGTATGGGTCATACGACCGCTTCATTTTTCCATGTGGGATCTTACCGTGTGTCATGCACGCTGACGTACACCCATTTTCTCTGGTGTGCGTCAGACTTAGGGGACGAACATGTCCAGTTCAATGATGCAGCAGAGCCGGTATATGCCTAGTCGGAGTGTCTTTCTGATGGAGTGGAAGAACAAACTGAAGCGTAGTGGTTTTTTCTGTAGTAGTTGTGGAACATTAGAACTTTTTTACCTTACTTATATTTTAAATATAAGTAATTATATTTTTATTAATTAATCTTGTTTAATTATGTAATTTATAATATTATTTCTTTAGTTTTGTATCAACGGTTGTATTAGCACAAGAGGTACGTTTTTATTTGTAGATAATTATTCTATAATTATTTTCACCTCACTCCCCGTAGCCTCTCACTCCCCGCGACATCTCCACCTCACCGAGTCGACACCGACATACCCCCGCTGCCTCTCCCTGTCGCTGGACAACCCTCGCCGGAGCTCTTCCCGACGTCATGCCCCTGCGTCGGATCTGATCTCGCACATCAACGTCGACACGTTCGACTAATACACCGTGTTCGCGGGGAAAATCGTAGCTTTCTTCATTGTTGATTCCATTGCTATCTTAAATAACAACTTTTTGAGTTACAAAGATCCGGTCTTTTTGTAAGATCCGGTTACAATGAAAATCAAACAAAAATAAAAAAAGATTACAGCTTTCTCCTTGTTTGTCGAACAAATCACGAGCTCCTGTTTTTCGGTCGCTCGCTTGCGTGGGTTGTTTGCCTGCGCCGGGGTTTATCCGTGGACCAGCGTGCGATCTAGATCCGGTCGGATCTACGCAGTACGATGGGTATTATTTCACGAAGGAAATAATAGCCGGGGGGGATTATTTCACCAAGGAAATAATCGCCCAAATCTCGGGATCAAAGACCAAGCTTTGATCCGGAGTATGCCTGCGTAGATCTGAGTTCCGATTTGAGATCCGGTTCCTCTCGAACTCTTGTCTTATCTGGCGTTGATGATCGCCGAGCACCGGATCTGGATGAGCAAGTCTTCAAAGTCCCAAAGCTTGAATCTTTTTTTAGATCTGAGCTTTGAATCCTGCAGAGTTTCGCCTCCAAAAAATCCAACCTTTGAACAAATGAACCAAGCCCTCTATTTATAGCCTCTCTTCACTGTGCCCGCGCACAGGTGGCCGATGCGCCTAGCCACCTCGAGGTGGCTAGGCTGTCGAGCCACCTCAAGGTGGCTCGGCCACCGAGCCACCTCAGGGTGGCTCGGCCTTGGCCGAGCCACCTTGTGGTGGTTCGGTTTCGGCCGAGCCCCCTTAAGGCATTGTTCGTTCCGTCGTTTTCCGTCGTTGTATCTGTCCGTGATTCGGTTGTGTGGTTGATTGGTTCGGACTCGATTTGTTGACCTGATTTGGCAGTAAATCTGGTTCCTGATTTGGCAGTAAATCCACCTCTGAGTTTGAGTCCGAAACTGATCTTGATTCGATCGTGATTCGTTCGAGTCCGCTCTTAGTTAGATGACTCGTTGATTGCTCAACCCGTTAGCTTGATTCCGCAAGCGAGTGGATTCATTCCGTTGTTTTTGTGCAGTTCGTTAGCTTCGTAGCCTCGCTAATCCGTTTCGTCGCGTATCACTTGGCTTCGGTGTTGTGGACTAACGATCGTGTCTGCATACGTCGCCCGATGGTCGCTTTGTCGAATCGACGCCGTCGAGCTGTGTTAAGGGACCTATAGGCAGTTTTATACGCCTATAGATACCCCCTCCAAAGTATTTCAGCCTTGTTCTTTTATAGAAGAGTCTGGAATACTTTGGATATGATTGTCCCATCCTTCAATCGGTAACGACGGGATATTTGGAATGGATTCTATTCTTGATTCCTTCAGTCCTCTAGGCTATTCGGTGCTTTGTCGAATATTTGTAAGGGTTCCGACGCTGCATTTATTGTCTGACCGTCTGTCAAAATTTTGAATTTGAAGTCGATTCTTGATTTCCTGACTTTTTAGCTCGAGTTTGCTGTTTCAACATAGAACTAACCATCGGTCGTCGACGTTGAATCTTCATTTACAACGCGTTGTCCGGCGTTTGAGCTCCCTTGTGACGCGTTGTCCAGCGTCCAGGCTTCATTACAACGCATTGTCCGGCGTTTGACACAGTTTATACTCATACGTCTGCTGGAGTATACACAGTTTAAGCTCTTAAGGTATTGGAGCGTGGCAGATACTTGAGTCACGAGACCAATTTATAAAATTGATGCGTCAATGACTCGTATTTATAGAATTTTTGGCAAATTCTCAGCCATCAACGGATTTGATGAGCCTTTTACCGACTACCGTTTGAGTCGGGCTAGCATGCGGATTGTTTAAGCCCGTTCAGCAAGTGACGTTAAGCTAAAAGAGTTAACCCTTTTAGTGCTACGATATTGAATACATAGACTTCGTCTTTCTCCTGTGAAAAGACTAAACAGCAACGTGTATGAGACGTTGACTTAGGATTTTTGGCAAATCCTCAGCCTTCAACGGATTTGACGTGCTCTTACCGACTACCGTTTGAGTCGGGCTTACATGCGGATTGTTTTAATCCGTTCCGCATGTGACGTTGTGCTAAAGGAATGAACTCCTTTAGACTTTGTGCTATGATGTTGAATACATAGGCTTTACCATTTGTTACGGGAATAGGCTACCCGGCGACGCGTGTTAGGCGTTGACTTTAGGATTTTTGGCTAACCCCCAGCCTTCAACGGATTTGATTAGCCTTTACCGACTACCGTTTGAATCGGGCTAGCATGCAGATTGTCTAAATCCGTTCCGTATGTAACGTTGTGCTAATAGAATGAACTCCCTTAGACTTTGTGCTACGACTTCGAATACGTAGACTTTGCCATTGTTACGGGAAAAGGCTACCTGGCAACGTGTATTAGACGCTGACTTATCCTTACTTAGATTTCAGGATAAAATACCCCAGAATCGAATACTGGTGTCTTTTTGGACAGTAAAAGACTAATCTGGCGGCGCGTGTTAGGCGTCGGCATATCCTTTCTTAGGATTCAGGATGAAATTCCCCATGCGTGTAAGGCATGGATTTTGGTGTTATTAATAACAACCTGCCACAATGTTGAATATGTGGGCGGGTGTTCTTTTTAACGGTTAAGAACTAACCGGCGGCGCGTGTTAGGCGCAGACTTATCCTTACTTAGGTTTCAGGATAAAATACCCCAGAATCGAATTCTGGTGTCTTCTTCTACGGAGAAAGACTAAACCGGCAGCGCGTGTTAGGCGCAGACTTATCCCTGCTTAGGATTCGGGATAAACTTCCTAGGATGAATCCTAAATTCTTGGAGAAGGATTGGTGTGGGAAAGGAAGAATTTTATATTCTATTTCTCGGTCTTCTTTTAGGGTGAAGGCGAACCCGAATACAAGGAAGGAAGAATTTTATATTCTACTCCCAGTTAGAAAGGAGACTCGAGGTGGGATCTCCACCCCCAGAATCCGGAAAGGTGAAACTAAGAGCGGGATCTCCACTCCGAGAATCGAAAAGATTCGGATAACCCTAACTGTCGGAAGGTTTGATTACCGAACTAAAGATGAATTTCTCGTTTATCGAGAATGAATTATAGTTTTGGCCCTAACTGAAAGAAGGTTTGACCAAGCGGGAGTTTGAGGTGATCCTAACTATAGGAAGGTTTGATCACTTGATTTGAAAGTGGACCTCTCGTTCATTGGAGGAATCGGGAGGGGATTTTGGTTGTGGTCCTAACTGTAGGAAGGTTTGACCAAGTGGGAGGTTTAAAACGATCCTAACTGTAAGAAGGTTTGATCGCTCGATTTGTGGGCCTCTCGTTCATTGGAGGAATCGAGAGGAGATTTTGGTTGTGGTCCTAAGGTCTGACCAGGTAAACGGTGGGTTTAGTACTTATCACTTTATTTGTAATGATCGGGTTATCCCTAAGAAAATTACATGTAACATTCTTTCAGGAACTTCCCGTTACATGAATTATCCACCCCCAGTTTTTTTTGCGAAACTGGGTTTATCATTGTATTGGCTGCATGATCGGGTTATCCTTAAGAATACCACGCATGGCACTCTCCAGGAACTTCCCGTGGAAGAAAGGAAATAGTTTAGACTCATATACCTATTGGAGTATCAGGGAGCAATTTAACCTCTTATACCGGTTGGAGGTTTGAGAAGCAGTTTATACTCTTATACTTATCGGAGTCTTAAGAAGCAGTTTATACTCTTATACTTATCGGAGTGTGGCGTTCTCAACTGGCTTATTCTAGCGTTATGACGCCGGCTTCAACCAAGGTCTGGATGCTATTCTTTAAAGTAAAGCAAGCCTTGGTGGGATGAAGGATCCTCCTGTGGTACGCGCAGTACTTCGGATCCGCAGTATCGTCAGCTTCCTCCTGATTCGTGATCGGTGGCAGCTTGATCTTGTTATTTTCAAGGAGGGATTTGAAGATGGCTGGAACATCTTCGTCCTTGAAGGAGTACTCTTTTTGGAGCCTCTGATCCGAAGTCTTCTGCTGTCTCCGGGACTGCTGTTGCGACGTTTGATTAGCATCAACAGCCGCTGCAGGTGTCTTGCCCTTAACACGGGAGGCGAAGTTAGAATTCGGAGGCTTAGTTGTTGATTGACCCCTCTCGGCTTTCTTCCTTCGGAGGAAGCGTTCGGCTTGTTCACCACGGACCTTCAGATCCTTCCACATTTTGGACGGTGCTGTCCCCATTGCTTCCAACACGTCCAACGAAAGATTGTTGTGGCAGGCCTGGAGAATGAACTCCTCAGTGATCGAGTCCTGGTAATTCATCGCCTTGTTCTGGAACCTTTTGACGAAGGTGTCGACTAGCTCCCCGTCTTTCTGTTTCTCGTCCATCAACGATCTAATAGATATCTCGGTGTCGTCGTCGAAGAAGTTGGTGAGGAACTTAGTCTCCATATCATCCCAGCTATTCACGCTACCTGGCTTGAGGCGGTGATACCAATCAAAGGCGGCTCTGCGAAGAGTGCCAACGAAGGACCGTACCATCAGAGGCTCATTGCCAGAGATGACCCCTAAATGTGATTTGAAGTAAATCACGTGCTGAGTGGGTGAACCCTTCCCATCAAACGGCGTGAAGTTGATTAAGTTGAACTTCGCCGGATACGGGATTGATTCCCATTCTCTCGGGTATGGACAAGGAATGCCAGTCTTCTTCACCTCTTGAGCAGAAATCAACGTATTGATCTTGCTTTCGAGGTTTTTGATTTTCAGACTTTCACCTATATCTTCGTTAGCATTCTCGTTACCACCCCCTGCGTTGACGGGCGGATTATTGGCGTTGCGAGCTTCATCCGTATCCATGTGCTCATCTTCCTGAATAACCTGGTTACGACAACTTGGCTCGCCTTGCCGGTTTATCAGCGCTTGGATCTGTTGGTCATGCATTTCTCTCATATTCTGCATGGCCATCTGCATCTCGAACCTGAAGCTCTCCTGTTGTTTGGCCATGGCTTCTTCGAGCATCTTGGCCACTTGTTCCGCGCTTATCATGAATGACTCGCGGGGTTGTCCTTCACTGGATACGGTGTCGTCAGATGCAACCGTAGAGCAGGCATCCGATTCTTCATCTTCTGAAGGTGTTCTTGTTCGAACCCTACCGTAAGTTCCTCGTATGATAGCTCCAGACTGCAGACGGGTTACACACTAAGGTATTTTCGGAATCGGCTCGGGATTACCCTGTGTTGATGTCCTTTTGCTGGTCATATTAGCGGTGACCCTCGGAAATTCTTCATCTTCAACCGCCGTTCTTCTTCGTCGGAAACACCTAGGCCTTGGTTTTGGCGCTTCGATACTGAGTCTTTCGAAAACTAAAACTCTCTCGGGGACTGTATTGGTGCATCTGCACTCAGACAATACTGCCCGAATGAGCTTTGAACAAGGGCACTGAGTTTCTGGTTTTCGAGGACTCCTTTTTCTGGCTTTGCTCGTACCCCCAACACGATAGTACAACTCGTCCATTTGAAAGTCAGAGCAACCTATCATGTGTTGACACGATTTCCCAGGTATAACGTCCTCGTCATCAGACGAGAATGTTTCCTTCTGTGGGCGAATTGCCTTCTTTGGGCTTTCGAGAGTCACGCGCCTCGAAACATGCCTTTGCGGGCGCGAGTTCTCAACCGGCTCCTGAACTTCAATGCGCAGCGTAGTGCGCTTGGTTGCCTTGATTTCTTCGTCATGTTGAGGGTTGCGGCGACCCCCAGCATGTTGAGTCGTTCGGGGCTTCTTCATCGGGCCCAAACGTTCTTGAACTGGAGCTTTGCATCGTCCATCGGGAAGTGGGCCGAGGCGCTCCAAAACTGATTTCTTTCTCCGGGATGATTCTGCGTGACTTCCCGAAGTAGCTATGGGAATTGTCGGCGACCTCGTTTGGTTCGCCGGAGGTTGAACATGCTTTGAAGGCTACAAAGGTTGCTCTTTAGCCTGAATCGCCACTTCGGACTTCGGCCTCCAAACTTTGCGGGTTGATGGCGGCTTCTTGGCCACCTCTTTCTACAGCCTTCTACGGGCTTCTTCAGCTTGAGCCCGTGCCTGCGCTGATAGTGCGTGGCGCTTGCGAATACGCTCTTCCAGCGTTGAACGGTTCCGTTTGACACGGACCCATTCCATTGTTGACGGCTTAGAAGAGGCGTCGTTCATCAGTCGCTAAGGCTGTTTGCCTCTTGCGTTCTTCAGATCCGCATTGTAACGGATCCCGTCAACTAACTCCATTGCCTTCGCGAATTGTTTCGCAAGGCGTTGACGTTGCCTTTGGCGGGCTCTCTTCGAGAGAGTCACCACGCCTTCAATGGCGGATTTGACCTGCTTGGAGGCTGGTGGAACTTCACCCGATTCAACTTCGGCACCAGCAGGGGTGAGTTCTGCGTTGGTATTCTCCATTTCCTCATACCAACGGACTTTCCTCTTGGAGGATAGCTTCTTGGACTTGCGAGGGGAGGTAGACGAGGACGAGGACGACACGTACTCCTCGTACTTCTGCTGGTCGAACTCATATTCGACCTCCTCCACGACCGGGATCGAGATCCGTGGCTGCGACGCTCTGATCTTGGCAGTGAGATCAGCGGCTCCCACTGTGGTCGCCAGATTGTTCGCGGGGAAAATCGTAGCTTTCTTTATTGTTGATTCCATTGCTATCTTAAATAACAACTTTTTGAGTTACAAAGATCCGGTCTTTTTATAAGATCCGGTTACAATAAAAATCAAACAAAAATAAAAAAAGATTACAGCTTTCTCCTTGTTTGTCGAACAAATCACGAGCTCCTGTTTTTCGGTCGCTCGCTTGCGTGGGTTGTTTGCCTGCGCCGGGGTTTATCTGTGGACCACCGTGTGATCTAGATCCGGTCAGATCTACGCAGTACGACGGATATTATTTCACGAAGGAAATAATAGCCGGGGGAGATTATTTCACTAAGGAAACAATCGCCCAAATCTCGGGATCAAAGACCAAGCTTTGATCCGGAGTATGCCTGCGTAGATCTGAGATCTGATTTGAGATCCGGTTCCTCTCGAACTCTTGCCTTATCTGGCGTTGATGATCGCCGAGCACCGGATCTGGATGAGCAAGTCTTCAAAGTCCCAAAGCTTGAATCTTTTTTTAGATCTGAGCTTCGAATCCTGCAGAGCTTCGCCTCCAAAAAATCCAACCTTTGAACAAATGAACCAAGCCCTCTATTTATAGCCTCTCTTCACTGTGCCCGTGCACAGGTGGCCGACACGCCTAGCCACCTCGAGGTGGCTAGGCTGCCGAGCCACCTTGAGGTGGCTCGGCCTTGGCCGAGCCACCTTGTGGTGGTTCGGTTTCGGCCGAGCCCCCTTAAGGCGTTGTTCGTTCTGTCGTTTTCCGTTGTTGTATCTGTCCGTGATTCGGTTGTGTGGTTGATTGGTTCGGACTCGATTTGTTGACCTGATTTGGTAGTAAATCTGGTTCCTGATTTGGCAGTAAATCCACCTCTGAGTTTGAGTCCGAAACTGATATTGATTCGATCGTGATTCGTCCGAGTCCGCTCTTGGTTGGATGACTCGTTGATTGCTCAACCCGTTAGCTTGATTCCGCACGCGAGTGGATTCATTCCGTTGTTTGTGTGCAGTTCGTTAGCTTCGTAGCCTCATTAATCCGTTTCGTCGCGTATCACTTGGATTCAGTGTTGTGGACTAACGATCGTGTCTGCATACGTCGCCCGATGGTTGGTTTGTCGAATCGGCACCGTCGAGCTGTGTTAAGGGACCTATAGGCAGTTTTATACGCCTACACACCGAGGCAAGATCTCGCGTTTACCCTTGTTTCTTAATTAATGGTTAATTTCGTGTTATTATGATGATTAGATGTAGATAAATTATTTTATGATTAATATTGTTGTTACGGTTTTTCTATAG
>BQKN01000089.1:748983-767883 GCA_022839385.1 Asparagus kiusianus
AAAAATACAGGTATTTATAGAGGCAAACCCGAAACAAACCTGTTAGACCTGAACCAGGAAACCTAGTCTGACTAGGAAAATAACCTTCTGTATTTTGGCTGTAACTTTCTCATCTGACCTCGGAATGAGGTGATATAAGACTTGTTGGAAAGCTGTTGAATAGACCTACAACTTTGGTCTTTTACACTTTTCCAAATTCTAAATGCATCGGTGTGAAAAACATAAAAACTCATAACTGGTCATTATTCCCATATTTTCACTCTTTTGGCCTTTGTGCATGTTTTGTGCATTTGCACTCATATTTTCACAAATATACATTGAATTAATCTCAAATCAATTCTTATCATATTCAAACATCAAAATATATTATTTTTCACCATATAACATATTTATCATTATTTATCATAAAATATTCAAATTTACGGGGTTTTACAATATCTATTTGTTTGATTATCATTTTATTAAAGCTAGTTTTATATTAAGTTTAGATTTGATTAATCTCTTTGTTACACACACCCACATTGATCTTTTAGTATTTATATACATAGTATATTGGGTTTGTGAGAGATTGTAATATTGAGTTGTGCTTAATTGAGTTCTCGCCTTGTATGAGAGAACAAATCATTTGTTGTTATTTAAGAATGTTGTAGAGTTTTTGGTTAGCTAGAAAACCGAGTGTGAGGAGTGAACGTTGATCGGTGAGCGTTAAAAACTGGCATTGTGAGTGATTGTGAACGTTGATCGGTGAACATTAAAAACCGACATTATGAGGTGTAAACGTTATTCGGGTGAGCGTAAAAAACCCGGTTGTGATAGTGGATTTCTCCCCGGGAGTGGGGAGCGAAGACGTAGGACGGAAGGTCCGAACTCCATGATCATATCGAGTATTTGAGTTTGCTTTGGCGTACTTACTCTTATGCTTATATTTCTTGTCGCCATTGTCCATAGCTCATTATTTATATCATTCACTATCTTATTTATTTTGTTTACCCTTGTGTATATCACTTATCCTAGCTTACATATCTTGTTATATTTTATAATTGCTAGGATAACTTGTTAATTAGTTTTAATTGGCATAAAATCAAATTAGATTAGCATAAGACCCTAATCACCCCCTTCTAGGGTCTAACAGCGGGGGGGTGTCAGCGTCGACTAGGCGAGGTGGAGATGTCGCAAGGAGTGAGGGGCTACGGGTCGTGAGCTCGTCGGCGTGAGGCGTCGGAGATGGGCTGCTGGGGCGTCGAACGGCGCGGTCAGTGGGTCTCGGTGGTCGGGCGACGAACTACGACGGCGGCTGGAGTTTCAGGGGTGGTCTGAGCGGGGAGCGCAAGGATAAGGAGGAGGCGGCCTTGGTCGGCATCGGAAGATCGTACGGGTCGGGGTCTCGGTGATGTGGACTCGGCTGTGGTGCTCGCAGTAGAAGTTTGGTGTTCGTGGGGATGAAGGACGGCGGGGGAGGGCGTTGGTTGAGTCTGAGATGGCTACGGACGAGGCTGTGGCTGGTCGGGGTTCGACGGAGGTGGCGAATGCAGCGGCTGGTCGGGGTTCGACGGAGGCGGCAAGCTCGGTTGCGGTGGCCGGAGATGGGAGAGGGTTGAGATCTGAGAGAGAAGGAGGGGGAGAGAGAGAGAGATAGAGAGAGAGAGAGAGAGAGAGAGAGAGAGAGAGAGAGAGAGTATAGGGGGCGATTTAAAATAAAATACAAGACATGACATCTAAGATTCAGGAAATAAATGAGGGTATCGCTATCGCATCTCAGACTCAGTTTCCCAAGTCGACTCTCCAGGAGAATCTGGGTGCCATATCACACGAACAAGCGAGACAGTCTTGTTCTGGAGGGTCTTCTCCCTTCGGTCCAGAATCGCCACTGGCTGCTTCTCGTATGTTAAATCGGATCGCACCTCAATCTTCAAAAAATCTACGACATGACTTGGATCTTTGACGTATTTTCATAACTAAGAAACGTGGAATATGTTATGCACTCTAGCCAGGACGGGTGGTAATGCAAGTCGGTATGCCACTTCTTCCACTCTCTCTAATACGTCAAAAGGTCCCACATATCATGGACTCAGCTTCCCATGCCTCCCAAAGAGAATAATGCCTCAGTTAGTGGAAATCTTTAGGAATACATGATCTCCTGGTTGAAACTCCAAGTGCCGGCGCTTCGTGTCTGCCCAATGCTTGAATCTGTCCTGTGCTATGCGAAGTCACTCCCGAATGATCCTGACTGTATCAACTGATTTGTCAATTAACTCTGGTCCAAAAATCTCCCACTCACCAACATTGTCCCAACTCAAAGGAGAGCGGCACTTCCTCCCATACAATGCTACAAAAGGGGCCATCCTAATGCTTGCCTGGAAGCTATTTGTTGTATGCAAACTCCACCAAAGGCGAGTGATCTTCCCACGACCCGTGGAAGTCAAGCATACAAGCTTTGAGCATATCCTCCAAAATCTGGATGGTCCTCTCTGACTGCCCATTGGTCTGGGGATGATAAGCTGTGCTGAAACTAAGATTGGTCCCTAAACTTGCCTGCAAACTCTTCCAGAACTCTAAAGTAAATCGGGTATCGTGATCCAAAACGATGCACACTGGAACTCCATGCAATTGGATGATCTCCTGCAATACGAAAGATTTACTAACACTCTTGGAAAGGAACTCATTGAAATATATAGAGATAAATATTTACCTCCATGTATCTCTGAGCAAGATGCTCCGTCGATTGTCCCACTCGGAAAGGAATGAAATGAGTCGATTTGGTTAATCGATCTACGATCACCCAAACAACACCATTTTGTCTAGTGCTCCGAGGTAAGCCAGTGACAAAGTCCATGGTAACATGCTGCCACTTCCATTCCAGAATAGGTAATGGCTGCAAAAGACCTGCGATGTGCTGATGCTCTGCCTTCACCTACTGACATATAAGGCACTTAGCCACACTACGAGCCACATCTCTCTTCATACCATGCCACCAAAAGTTCAGCTTTAGATCCTTATACATCTTCGTACCTCTAGGGTGAATAGAATATGGTGAACTATGAGCTTCCCGTAATATCTCCTCTCGAACTTCTCCTGCTGGTACGCAAATACGACTCCCAAATCGTAAGGATCCGTCCTCATGAACAACAAACTTTGGTCAAAGACCAACCACTGCTAACTCTCTGCACTTCTGAAGAAATGGGCCACCTTCTTGAGCTATCTTGATTCGCTCGACCAGCGTCGATTGAATCTGGAGATTCATCAAAGAAACGATGACTCCTGGAAGAAGAACTTCTATACTCATATGTAAAACCCCAAAAATATCTATAGTGTATATGTATATATACATGTGTGAATTATTAATAATAAATAATTCACTTGTGGCGAATAACCATATAAATATAAGATATATATGTTTATCAGTGTTTGGGAACCCAACGGGTATATACAAGTGAGAGAAATCGATTGATAAATGGCCAGCATGTAAAATGCCAGCAGAAGGCATTTTTGTGCTGATCGGTCGACCGGCGCGGTCGACTGGCGCGGTCGACCGATCAGCGATCAGAGGGGTTGCCAGGTTTTGGTTTCGGGTTTTTTTTAGTAGTTGGGTTATTGGGTTTCGGGTCGGGTTGGGGAGTTGGTATTTATACCAACTCAACCCAGATCTCCTCAGCCCCAAAAACGTTAACCCTAGCCTCTCTCTCTTCTTCCTCAAAAACCCTAACCTGGATTTGGGATCTGGGAGCATTCTAGGAGATTTTTTTCAGCAGGATCTGGGATTTCCAGCAAGGGGATCAACCTATTTCGGATCTAGGGCTTCCCTCAGCACCCAAGGCGAGTAATTTCTCGCCCAACCCCCACCCTTTTGATTTAAATGTCAAGAACTGAGTTTTTCATTGAATTTATGGAGCCAAATTCGTATTTTGCTTAGCTAATAGTTTACTACATTATTGAATATGGATCTGGGGCTTTATATGTTTTAAAAACTCACCCATGTTCTATTAAAGGAGATCTAGATCTGAGTTTTTGCCTAAAAAGAGTTTAAAACATCTTTAAAGCTATTAAAACAATTTGGATTAGTTTCTCAAGAATTTAAAACCTTGGGAATGTAGATTTCAAGATTTGGATGTGGTTTGGTGTTTTCAGTATGATCCCATAATCATCAAGACCCATGTATCGCAAGATTTCATATTTTTGTTGTTCCAGGATTAACAGCTGACAAAACCCAGTTTGGGTTTTGTTCGCTCGACGGTCGACCGACGCGATCGACCGCTGAGTTCGAGTAGGAGTTCCGGTCGGCCGCGACAACTCTTCGGTCGACTGCGACTCAAATTCGGTCGACCGCGACTCAAATTCGGTCGACCGCGACAAAATTTCGGTCGACCGAAGTGTCTGGCGGGCGACCGCCAAATTTTTGTATCAGAGTTCGGTCGACCGGATCGGTCGACCGACGATGCTCTGTTGCAGACTCCCAGTTTTGGTGTATTTGAGTATTTTTATTCCTTCTCGGGGGTTTGTTTGGACCATGTGACCTTGGTTATTAGCCCCACTACGTATCCACGCATGATAAATGGCCTGGGGTATAAATTTTGGGATACATATATAGTTTTGGGTGTGAGATTGATAAGCAGATTTCACTCCACGAGTTATAGCGTTCTTTTATCATTTCCACAGTCCTCGTGTTGGACTATAATCCATAGAAGTCCTCGTGTTGGACTATAATCCCTCTCAGTCCTCGTGTTGGACAATTGACACTTATTCCATGAGTTTGGAAAACTACGATTGTTAGTTCTTATTTCGGACACGGTTCTTAACCCGGTATGTGATCATTATACTACTTTTCACAACATGATGATTATGTAGATTTGGTATGACGCTTATGTAGTTTTGGACACAATATTCATGTGACTAGCATCGTGATATTCACGTTGACTATGTTTCGGCACTGTATTTATGCTCGGGTAGTTGTGGTGTTTCTTTTATCATTATTACTGTATTAGAACCTTGGGTTTAGTACTTAGGAGTTTATAAATTTGAGATATAAGGTATATACATGAGGGTTTTCTTGTTTGGATTATTTCGCTCGACGTACCTATTCTCGTGTTGTAAACTCCTAAATACTAAAACCCTCCTTAGTGAGATCAACGGTTTTAGATCTATTATATATTATCTGTATTTTCTTATACAACGAGCCCTTTTCCCTTGGGGTTGGTTGTGATGTTACTCGCTAGCGCTTTGACGCTCGTTGTCCCTCCCCCTTTCAGGTCACGAGCTAGGAGCACGGAGTGTTGCAGGTTGATAGCGGATCACTTTAGTGTTCAGCTTTACATTTTACTATGTATTATGTATCTTGGGCTCCACTGTAGTTGATGATTAGACATTTGAGGACTATTTCTTAGAAGTTGTAAAGGTTGTGTGCCTTATTTCCTTTTCGTCAGATATTTGTATTTGAGACTTGTTTAGTACCCCAGTTTATTTATTCTGACATTGTTCATGTATTCCCAATTGTTGGATGATGAGATATATATTTGATCATTTAGATTTCATTAGTTATTCGAGTATTATCTTTTACTGCTTTTGTGCCTACACCTGTTATTGATTCTACTAGATAGTTGTTAATTGTGATGGTGAAACATGTTATTGCACGGTGTGGTGCATGGCAGGTTTGACATTCTTGGTTTCACCTTGGACTGCAGCCTTGTGTGAACCCAGGGGCGTCACATCATATCCCTCACTTCCTGCTGAAGTCTCCATTGAGCCGTGAGGGTCATGATTATCGGCAATCGGCTCAAAGCATCTAGTACTACATTGACCTTGCCAGGAAGATACTGAAGATCAATGTTGTAATTCGCCATCAGCTCTAACCATCGGCGTTGCCTCATGTTGAGCTCCTTCTGAGTATATATGTACTTCAAGCTCTTATGGTCAGTGAACACCTTCACTTGCTCTCCCAACAGATAATGCCTCCAAAGCTTAAGGGCAAAAATCACAGCTGCCAACTCCAAGTCGTGGGTAGGATAATTCTGCTCGTGCTTCTTCAACTAACGAGAAGCATATACCACCACATGACCATCCTACTGAAGAACGCATCCCAATCCTCTACCTAATGCGTCGCATAACATCTCAAAGTTCCCACTCTTATTTGGTATTGTTAAGACCGGGGCCAAAATCAGTCAAGACTTTAACTCCTCAAACGCCTACTCACAAGCATCAGACCAGACAAACTTAATATCCTTCCTCATAAGTCGTGTCATCGGCTCCGCAATCTTCAAAAAATCTTTGATGAAGCGACGGTAGTAACCAGCTAATCCTAGAAAGCTCTTAATATCAGACACTGACTTAGGGGTAGGCCAATCCTTCACTGTACATACCTTCTCCGGATCCACTGATATGCCGTCTCCTGACACCACGTGTCCTAGAAACGTAATACGATCCAGGCAGAACTAGTACTTACTATACTTGGTAAATAGCTGATGCTCTCTCAAGGTATTCAACACGTACCGCAAATGCTCTGCATGCTCCGTCTCACTCTTAGAGTACACCAAGATATCATCAATAAAAACTTCCACAAACTTGTCTAGCACATCATAGAATACCAGATTCATTAGGTTCATGAATGTCGCCGGTGTATTAGTCACACCAAACGGCATCACTAAGAATTCATAATGTCCATATCTCGTTCAGAATGTAGTCTTGGGGACATCAGAATCCTTAACCTTCACCTGGTGATACCCGCTCCGCAAATCCAGCTTAGAAAATACTCTCGATCCTCCTAATTGATCGAAGATATCACCGATACCAGGAAGTGTGTACTTATTCTTTAATGTCACTGCATTCAACTCCCGGTAGTCGATACACATCCGCTCGGACCCATCCTTCTTCCACACAAGCAACACAAGTGCTTCCCATACTGATACACTGGGTCGAATCAATCCTCTCTACAAAAGGTCTTCCAACTGAGTCTGAAGCTCGGCCAACTCAGTCGGGGGCATACGATAAGAGGTCTTGGAGATTGGCGTAACTCCAAGCTTTAAATCTATGGAAAACTCAATCGCTCGATCCGGTGGAAATCCATAAATATCGTCGGGAAATACATCTTCAAATTCCCGAACTATAACTGGCTTCTCAGATTCCACTTGCATTGCAGCTAATGTCGCCTTCTTCGGTCTAGCTTTGTACTCCATAGCTCCGGCTGATGTGCTGCCACTGGTGAACTCAAATCTCGGGTGATCCAGTATCTCGAATACTATGCTTCGACGACAACAATCAATGGTGGCAAAGAATGACCCTAACCAATAAATCCCAAATACTACATCAAAACTCGGCAAATCAATCACCAGAAAGTCTGTAAAGAGTTCCCTCCCGCAGATAACCACGAGGCATGCTTCATAACCACTGGATGCTACTAAGACACCACTACCAGTGTTGATATTCCAACCCGTAGTCAGAGAAGATATAGGAAGAGAGTGGGCACTCACAAATCGGCGAGACAAAAAACAATGGAAGGCTCCAGAATCAAAGAGTGATAAAGCAGGAACGGAAGAAACGAGAACCTTGTCTATTATAGGAGGATGTAAATGCAACTAACTTAGTATTCATAAACAATCCTATCACGATATCATTATGTGATGCTAAATAAGAAAGTTCATATGCAAATAAAACTAAGATGAATAATTCTTACTAGTGATAACCTGGTCGTTCGCCTCAGCCTCTACGGCTGACATCATAAACATCCGTCGCCGAGGTTGTTGTTTGTGTGCCTCCTGATATACCTACTACTGTGGGGGAAGTAGCTCTGCTCGAGGATAAGATCTATGTTGAGGCGGTGCTGCCAGGGCTGGTCGAGGTGGAGCTGGAAGAGCTGCTCAAACTGGAGGTGGGGGCAAACGGGCCTGCTGCTGCTACGGACAGTTCGGACTGATATGATCGGAGGACCCACAGGTATAGCACAAACGAAGGCGCTTGCGGCATTCCTGCTGAGTATGCCCGGAATAGCCACAATAAGAACACCTCACTGAAGATTGGCCATGAGATTGCACTCCATAACGCTGATAAGGATGAGCATGAGGGGGTGGCTGACACTGAGAATGCTACTGCCTCTGTGGAGCCTGCTACTACTGTCTCGGAGGAGGACGCTCGACATTCCGGGCCGGAGCTACTGGTGTCCTGCTCTGAATCACGTGAGAGTATTCAGGTTCCTTATGCACGATCTTAATCTCGCATGCTGCATCTAGTATCGCATCATGGGTCACCAAAGCTCTACCTGCCACAGCCATCCTAATGTACTTGTCCATATCCTTTTAAAACTGATGGCTCCTAATCGTAGGGTCTGTAACCAAGTAGGGAGCATATCAGCTCAAAGAAGAAAACTCGGCCTCGTACACATCAAATGTTCGCCCTCCTTGCTTAAGCTTAACAAATCTACATAGGAGTTCATCTTGAGCTGACTGAGAAAAATATTTCCTGTTGAAGCGCTCGCTGAACGTCTCCCACGGGATGAGCCTCTCCAGATGAGTCTTCTCAGCTGCCCACCATATCCGAGTGGTAACGGTGAGCTGAATATCCATGAGGTCCACCCACTTAGCATGGGCAATGCGGGTCACCGTGAGAATAGTCTTAGTGACCTTGAGAAACTCCTCTGTTGCTAAAGGTCCCTCGGCACCAGAAAAGGAAGGAGACCGCATATATCGAAACTCTCTAACTCCAGACTCTGCGCGAGGGGGATGCTGGTGCTGAGGCTCCCTGTGTAGTTGTCCAGTCAGGTGCTGCTGATTGGTGACCAATCCCTGAATCATCGCCAGAAGTTGGTTTGGATCCACTTTGGGCTGCGGGGAACTGCTACTAGACGAGTTACTAAAACCGCGAGTGCCCACCATAGTTCTAAAGGAAAACGAGGATCAAAGAACTAGGGTTAAAATCAAACAATATATTAAAAAATAGGAGCTAAAACATGGTTATTAAGATAATAGTATAAGAATTTAATTATAGTCTTACGGATGAAATATGATATGTCTCTAAATTGTCTATAATATTCTTACTAGTGAGGACTCAGAACCGGGACCTGCATGGGCTACCACTAAAACCTGTCACGCTCTGCTTCCCAAAATACCAGGGGAATCAGAACGTGAATAAGCCCGTGACGTATTAGATTGAGAAGAAATGTACACTGTTATTTTTTTCTTTTCTTCTCAATCCAATACGCTAAGCGTCAAATACATAAATCTCAATCACAGGTCCCCGATCACAATAGCAAGAATATAAAGACAATCCAGAATAAGAAATAAACATATTATCCATGGTAAATTATCCCAGACATAAAAATATGGGTCAAACATACCCTTATTACGAAAAAGGTCCGACTAAGAATAAAAATACATAGTCTATGATAAAAGAAAATACTGATAAATTAACTGAATCCATCATCAAACTAAGGAAAAATACTATAAAATAATTCTAGTGTTCATTAGCTACTACAGCAAAGAAAACATGTCTAAGCTTCAATTTGTTCTTCCACTCCATCGGAAGGACCCTCCGGCTGGGCATACACTGGCTCAGCTGCATCATCGAACTGAACCTGTTCATCTCCTAAATCTGACACACACCAGAGAAAAACAGGTGTACGTCAGCGTGCATGGCACACGGCAAGATCTCACATGAATAATAAAACGATCTAATGACCCATGCTATGAAAATAATAATATTAACATGAAAGACAATGATACATACAACTGGAAATCTAATGATAACATATAACTGTGTGAAACGGTAACTAGGTCGAATATTAACCATCCTAAAACTCACTGGTCCATCTCTCAAATAAAGTCACTTTCATATCACCGAATAACTTGACTGTTCACAAATCCCCTACGTGCATCCAAACCCGTGAAACGGTTCGGTGAGAGGACTACACGTAATCCGATTTTGGCTTGGTTCGAACTCAAGCAAAACTCGGGTGGCGAAACGATTTCACTAACCAAGTGCGAAACGGTTCACTTGGCCCAACAAACTAACCCCAGTACAAAATGGTTCACTGGTATGAGTCTGGAAGATACATCAACAGTCTTATCCGATCACATGAACCATGACTTCCCCATCCCAACTCTTCTCATTTTTCTAAGTTAACCATAATCCTCATTGAAAACTCGACTTCACCGCCTAACCAGTCAACACACTCACACATGTCACTAAGTCTGTTCATGACGCACAAGGCTACCAAATCATGAACTACTAAGGTTCTCAACACATCAACAGATCATGAATATAGTACTATGGCATGTTAAACATGATTAAGCATGGTTATGAAGCAGAAATGAGAATTATAAAGCACATTGAAATGCATAAACAAATACTACAGCATGAATACATACATAAGGGACTTCATCACTACTGGAATATCCAAACTCCTCATACAAGTTATATGTACTTAGGTATTCTCTAATATAATAATGCGATAAAAAAAACTAGAAACCGATGTTATTTTGCACATGAAATGTCGCGCTCTACGACAATCAGTCATGCTATCATAAATAATAATATTCTTTTCCAAATTTATTCTTTGAAACTATTTCTTATTATAACTAACTTAAAATAAAAATATTTATGTAATATATATATATATAAATATATATAGTTTGCGGAGAAAATTGATTGTTTCATTGCGGGATTCATTACAAACTTCAGACGTTTACAACGAAAACAAAAATTAGTTTTTTATAAGACCTTTACACAATGAAAACAAAACAAAAGTACAATTCTCATTAAACAGCGCAGAGATCATTTATCGGTCTTCTGCTTACGTGGGATCTTGGCCTGTGATGGGGATGTTGATATTCATGGACGACCGTCGATCAGATCTGATTGCTGAAAAATTAGGCAGAGCTTCATTGATTCGCGAAAGAATCAATAAACCGTAGCGCTTATCTCAGTAACAGCGAGATAATTGCTCTTCTTAAGATCACCACAACAGGATAATCGTAAGGGACGAACACGAGAACTGCAGATCTGACGAGCTCCTCTTCTTTATGCCAACGAACTCGATCCGATCTCTCCTCCTCCTCTCTGAAATTCGTGCACCTTCAGTCTTCAGTCCGACAGGGCTTCGCCAATGCTCGAGAATTCCAGATCTGAAAAAATAAGGGCCCTGGGGTTGTATTTATAGGCTCCGGGGTATCCAGATGGTTAAAACTGCATAACAGCGAAAAACCACTTTTTAGGGCTACGGACACCCTCGGGTGTCTTGGTGAGGCCAAGACACCCTTGGGTGTCTCAGCGAGGCCGAGACACCCTTGAGTGTCTCGGCCACACCGAGACACCTTGGGGTGTCTCAGTTGGGCCGAGACACCTCGAGGTGTCTTAGCTTAAGCTGAGACTACTGTTTTACGCTCTGTTTTTACATTCGTCGTATTTTCCTTATCCGAACTCAGATTTACATGATTCAGGATGCGTTGGAAAGCCGACGAGGAGATCTATAGGTTTCCATGATTGAATCATACATGGAATAACTGAGAAACGGGGGTGTTCTGCCTTTCGTAAAAGACGCGGGGCTCCCGATCAGCTTTCGTTTCCGTTATTCCGAAGTTCTGTTGCTTCGTCTGACCCGTCGACTCACTTTGTGTGTATGTCATTGTCGATTAAGCTTCTGTGACTCGAATAGCAACGTTCATCATCTTCTCTCTATCTCAAGCCGTGTGTGGAGACCTATAGGCAATTTTTGACGCCTATAGATACCCCCTCCAAAGTGTTTCAGCCTCATTCTTTTATAGAGAAGGCTGGAATACTTTGGATATGATCAGTCCAACTTTCAGTCGGTGTAAAAGGACCTGTAGTTAGCTTCCATTCTTGACTCCTTCAATTTTTAGTCTATCCAGTATTTTTTCGGACAGCCGAGGTTCTCCTGGCGCTGCGTTTATCGTCTGGCCGTCGTCGAAGTCTCAAATCTAAGCGGGTGAGTTGATTTTGGCTCTTGTCGTTGAGTTTGAACTGACTATCTTCATCATGATATATTGATTCGCATTGACTTTCATCGCAACGCGTTGATTGGCGTTGACCTAGGGTTATGCGTTGACCGTTGTTGACCTAGGGTTTCGGATCGCCCGGCGTTGACTTTTTCATCGTAACACGTTGATTGGCATTGACCTAGGGTTATACGTTGACCGGCGTTGACTTTTTCATCGCAACACGTTAATTGGCGTTGACCTAGGGTTACGTGTTGACCGGCGTTGATCTAGGGTTTCGGATCGCTCGGCATTGACTTAGTTTATACTCGCACGTTTGCTGGAGTATACACAGTTTAAGCTCTTAAGATATTGGAGCATGGCGGTCCCAAATGTTGGGGCTGTAGGACCAACTGTTAAAGCTGATTCATCTGCATGTGTGGACCTTATCTTGATGTTGTTGGATACTCGAGTCACGAGACTGACTAACGGAGCTGGTGCGTCAATGACTCGTATTTATAGAATTTTTGGTAAATTCTCAGCCATCAACGGGTTTGATGAGCCTTTACCGACTATCGTTTGAGTCGGACTAGCATGCGGATTGTTTAAGTCCATTCCGCATGTAACGTTAAGCTACAAGAGTTAACACTTTTAGTGCTACGATACTGAATACGTAGACTTCGTCTTTCTCCTGTGAAAAGACTAAACAACGACGTGTATCAGACGTTGACTTGGATTTTTGGCAAATCCTTTGCCCTCAACGGATTTGACGTGCTCTTACCGATTACCGTTTGAATCGGGCTTACATGCGGATTGTTTTAAGTCCATTCCGCATGTGACGTTGTGCTAAAGGAATGAACTCCCTTAGACTTGATGCTATGATATTGAATACATAGACTTTGTCTTTGTCACGGGAATAGACTACCCGACAACGCGTGTTAGGCACTGACTTATCCTTACTTAGGATTCAGGATAAAAGTTCCCAGAATCAGATTCTGATGTCTTCTTCAATCGGTAAAAGACTAAACCGGCAATGCGTATTAGGTGTTGGCTTATCCCTGCTTAGGCTTCGGGATAAAATTCTCCGTACGTATGAAGCACGGATTTTAGTGTTATGAATAACAACCTGCCATAATATCGAATATGTGGGCTTTTGTCTCTCTTACGGTCAAAGACTAACCCCCACGCATGTTAGGCGCTGACTTATCCCTACTTAGGCTTCGGGATCAAATTCCCCAGACTAGAATTCTGGTGTCTTCTTCAATTGGTAAAAGACTAAACCGGCAACGCATGTTAGGCGCTGACTTATCCCTACTTAGGATTCGGGATAAAATTCCCCAGACTTGGATTCTGGTGTCTTCTTCAATCGGTGAAAGACTAAACCGACAACACGTGTTAGGCGTTGACTTATCCATACTTAGGATTCGGGATAAATTCCTCGTGCATGTGAAGCGCGGATTTTGGAGTTGAAGGATGGTGTCTTCTCTTGGGGCAAAGACGAACCCAAAATGAGAGAGGAAGAATTTTATATTCTATCTCCCGAAACCGAAGAGGAAGAATTTTATATTCTATCTCCAGTGCAAAGAAAACTCAAAGTGGGATCTCTACCTTGAGAATCTGAAAAGTGAAACTAGGAGTGGGATCTCCACTCCGAGAATCGAAAGATTCGGATAATCCTAACTGTCGGAAGGTTTGATTACCGAACTAAAGGTGAATTCCTCGTTTATCGAGAGTGAATTATGGTTTTAGCCCTAACTGTAGAAAGGTTTGACCAAGCGGGAGTTTGAGGTGACCCTAACTGTAGGAAGGTTTGATCACTCGATTTGAAAGTAGACCTCTCGTTCATTAGAGGAATCGAGAGGGGATTTTGGTTTTGACCCTAACTGTAGGAAGGTTTGACCAAGCGGGAAGTTTGAGGTGACCCTAACTGTAGGAAAGTTTGATCACTCGATTTGTAAGTGGACCTCTTGTTCATTGGAGGAATCGAGAGGGGATTTTGGTTATGACCCTAACTGTAGGAAGGTTTGACCAAGTGGAAGTGGGAGTATAAATCACAATAGGAGTGTTGACTTATATAAGTTACTCAGAGGGGGTTTCCTGGTGTTAAGTGATAAATACTTAACACGGAGGGCTTTAACAATTGTCAATGATCAGGATATTAAAATACTAAGTATTATGTCTAGACTCTAACAATGGGAGTGTTAAGTGCACAGACGTAACGGGAGTTTGAGTGGATTCAACCGAAAGGAATTTTGGTGGTCCCACCATCAATTAGTCTGATCGGTGGGGGATTTTATGGTGGAAGACTGTGAGTTGTCAAACACCAATAGGAATTTTATGGGGAAAGATTGATCCAACAAAGTGATCGAATCTCGTCTCAGCAAAAGAGTATTCGGAAATCACAATGGGGGTTTAGTGTTTATCACTTTGTTTGTAATAATCAGGTTATCCCTAAGAAAATTATATATAGTATTCTTTCAGGAACTTCCCGTTACATGAATCATCCACCCCCAGCTTCTTCGCGAAACTGGGTTTATCATTGCATTCGGTTGCATGATCAGGTTATCCTTAAGAATATTACGTATAAAATTCTCCAGGAACTTCTCGTTAACGGTAGGAAACAGTTTAGACTCATATACCTATTAGAGTATCGGAAGGAGCAGTTTATACTCTTATACTTGTCAGAGTCTTGCTGTTCTCGTTTGGCTTATCCTAGCGTTATGACGCCGACTTCAACCAAGGTCTGGATGCTATTCTTTAAAGTAAAGCAAGCCTTGATAGGATGAAGGATCCTCCTATGGTACGCGCAGTACTTCGGATCCGCAGTATTGTCAGCTTCCTCCTGATTCGTAATGGGTGACAGCTTGATCTTGTTGTTTTCGAGAAGGGTCTCGAAGATGGCTGGAACGTCTTCGTCCTTGAATGAGTACTCTTTTTGAAGCCTCGGATCCGAAGTCTTCTGCTGTCTTCGGGGCTGCTGTTGCGACGTCTGATTAACGTCAACAACTGTTGTAGGTGTCTTCCCTTCATCATGGGAAACGAGACTCGGATTCAGAGGGTTAGCCATCGGTTGGCTTCTTTTGACCTTCCTCCTTCTGAGGAAGTGTTTGGCTTGCTCTCCGTGCACCTTCAACTCTTTCCAGGTATTGAGTGGCTCTACTCCCATAACGTCCAAGATATTAATGGACAAGTTGTTATGATAGGCCTGCAAGACGAATTCCTCCGTGACGGGATCCTTGTAGTTCATTGCCTGATTGCGGAATCGTTTGATGAAGGTATCCACCGACTCTCCGTCTTTCTGTTTCTCATCAAAGAGTGTCCTGATTAACACTTCGGCGTCATCATCGAAGAAATGAGCGAGGAACATGCTCTCCAGGTCCTCCTAGCTGTTGATGCTTCCAGGCTTAAGACGGCGGTACCAATCGAAGGTAGGCCCACGAAGGGTGCCAACAAATGATCGAACCATCAAGGCTTCATTACCGGAGATCATACCCAAGTGGGATTTAAAGTAGATCAGATGCTGAGTGGGCGAGCCCTTCCAGTCGAACGGCGTGAAGTTGATCAGGTTGAACTTTGCCGGATACGGAATCGAATCCTACTTTCTTGGGTAGGGAGACAGAATACTGGTCCTTTTTATCCCCTGAGCAGACATCAGCGTGTTGATTTTGCTCTCGAGGTCCTTTATTTTTTCGTCCTCGTCTGTATCATATCTTGGACGATTCCTGAGAGGAATAACGGGGCCTCTCCCAGTATTGTCATCTTCGGTGGGACCACCCCTAGTATTGTTGTCTTCGATGGGACCACCCCTAGTGTTCTGATCAAAGGGAGGGTTCTCAGCATTAAGACGTTCATCCACCTCTAAATCATTACCGGCTTGGTTAGCAAGGTTACGACGGTTGGATTCACCGAATTGATTGGACAGAACCCGAATTTGTTGATCATGCTCTTCCCTCATTCGCATCATGGCCATTTCCATTTCGATTTTGAATGCTTGCTTCAGCTTGGCTAGAGCATCCTCAACCATTTTAATTATTCCCTCAGTGTAATCATAAACACTTCACGGGATTATCCGGGACTGGATACGGTAGCCTCTGAAGCGACTGCCAAGCAAGCGTCTGACGCTTCATTGTCTGAGGATCATCCTCTATTCATCCTCAGATAGTCCCTACGTCTAGTAGTTCCCACGCGTAGCCAAGTCAGACGATGCGAAATGAGGGGGTCTGAACTTGAAGGTCGAGTCAATCTTCCCTTATCAACCATGTTGGTGGTGACTGCGGGTTGTTCAGGCCCGACGGCTTCTAACTGGAGCCGAGACATTAGTTGGGCTATCCCCGAATTGACTCTTCTTCCTGGATTGAAATTGGGGTTGGAGCTATTTGAACTAATCAGAGACTTCCCCTTATCGACCACGTTGATAGTAACTGCTGGGAGTTCATAACTGCTGGGAGTTCGTCATCTTGAACAACCGATCGTTTTTTGTGAAAATGACTTGATTTAGGCTTTGATGCTTCAGCGGAGATCCTCTCAAATACTGAGACCAATTGTGGAGTGGTCCTGGGGCAGCTACACACTGATAATATTACCCTGATAATTTTGGTACACGGATAGTGAGAGTCCGCTTTCTGGATACCTCTCTTTCGAGATTTATTCGTACCCCCAGCCTGATAGTACAACTCATTGACGTTGCGGTCAGAGTAACCTACCGGCTATTTATATGAATTCTCAGGTATAACGCGTGTGTCTGCTTGACGCGTTTTCTTCTGAGTAAACAATGCCTTGTTGGCGTCTGTAGGAGTCACTCGTTTAGAATCACACTTTTTCGAGGGTAAAACCTTAACGGGCTCCTGGCCTTCTGTACGCACCCCCAAGCGAGCGGTTACAGGAATCAACTTGTTAGGAGGTCGCGTACGACCCCCAGTCTGGATGTTTGCTCGGGGTTCCTTCAATGGTCCCAAGCGTTCCTTAACAGGCGCTTTGCCTTGATCTTCGGGTTAAGAACCGAGGTGATCCTTCAGAGGAGTTTAGAACTTGGGGAAATCCACGCTGTGGTGGGGCTTTACCGGAGGTTCGGGATCTGAAGTTGACAAAAGCTTAATGATAGTTCCATTTGTTTTTGTCTTAGGCGCTGATTTGGCTTTTGGCATCCCAACTTGTTTGGATCTCAGTGATCTCTTAACTGCCTCTTCCTTTTGCATTTCCTGTGCTTTTCGCACAAGGATCCAGACATGCACAAGTAAGGCGCGGCGCTTCTGGATTCGCTCCTCGAGAGTAGAGCGGGTTCGTTTGACACGAACCCATTCGTTAACCGGAGGTCGGGAGGAGGATCCTGATGCTGGTCGTGGTGATAGATTAGCCACTTGGTACTTTCTAAACTCTAGATCTGCTTGGTAACGGAGTCCATCCACCTGATTCAAAGCCTTGGCGAATTGGCATGCGAGGCGTTGACGGCGCCTTTGACGAGCCCTCTTCGTCAGCACTGGTGCACTTTCAACGGGCAACTCCTTGACTTTCGAGGAGTTGTCACGAACGTTGGATCCGGTTTCTTTGGAGGCCGGAGAGGGGTCTTCCACTTCATTCGGGTTCAGATCATCAGCCCTGGTCTTTGGTTCTGAAGTCACGTTCTTCGCGGCGGTGGTTTTCCTGTATTTGCAAGAAGAAGATCTGGAGGAGGAGGAGGAAATATATTCCTCGAATTTCTGCTGGTCGAATTCATATTCGACCTCTTCAAACACCGAGATCTTGATCGTCGGCTGTGGCACGACGGCTTCGGCAGTGAAGCTGTTGGCTCCCACTGTGGTCGCCAGCTTGTTTGCGGAGAAAATTAATTGTTTTATTGTGGGATTCATTACAAACTTCAAACGTTTACAACGAAAACAAAAATTAGTCTTTTTATAAGACCTTTACACAATGAAAACAAAACAAAAGTACAATTCTCTTCAAACAGCGCAGAGATCGTTTATCGGTCTTTTGCTTGCATGGGATCTTGGCCTGTGACGGGGATGTTGATATCCGTAGACCACCGTCGATCAGTTCTGATTGCTGAAAAATTGAGCAGAGCTTCGTTGATTCGCGAAGGAATCAAGAAACCGTAGCGCTTATCTCGGTAACATCGAGATAATTGCTCTTCTTAAGATCACCACAACGGGTAATCTTAAGGGACAAACACGAGAACTGCAGATTTGACGAGCTCCTCTTCTTTATGCCGATGAACTCGATCCGATCTCTCCTCCTCCTCTCTGAAATTCGTTCACCTTTAGTCTTCAGTCCGGCAGGGCTTTGCCAATGTTCGAGAATTCCAGATCTAAAAAAATGAGGGCCATGGGGTTGTATTTATAGGTTCCGGGGAATCCAGGCGGTTAAAACTGCATAACAGCGAAAAAACCACTTTTTAGGGCTACGGACACCCTCGGGCATCTTGGCGAGGCCGAGACACCCGAGCCGAGACACCCTCGGGTGTCTCGGTTGAGTCGAGACACTCATGGGTGTCTCGGCCTGAGCCGAGACACCTTAGGGTGTCTCAGTTGAGCCGAGACACCTCGGGGTGTCTTAGCTTAAGCTTAGACTACCGTTTTACGCTCTGTTTTTGCATTCGTCGTATTTTCCTCATCCGAACTCGGATTTACGTGATTCAGGATGCGTTGGAAAGTCGACGAGGAGATCTACAGGCTCCCATAATTGAATCATACATGGAATAACTGAGAAATGGGGGTGTTCCACCTTTCGTAAACAGCACGGGGCTCCCGATCAGCCTTCGTTTCCGTTATTCCGAAGTTCTGTTGCTTTGTTTGACCCGTCGACTCACTTCGTGTGTATGTCGTTGTCGATTAAGCTTCTGTGACTCGGATAGCGATGTTCATCGTGTTCTCTCTGTCTCGAGCCGTGTGCGGGGACCTATAGGTAATTTTTCACACACACACACACACACACACACACACACACACACACACACACACACACACACATATATATATATATATATATATATATA
>BQKN01000089.1:772883-789730 GCA_022839385.1 Asparagus kiusianus
GTCTATAAACAATGAATGTAGTATTTTATCAAAATACACATATAATGTACTAAAACATGATTTCATTGAACTAACTAAAATTGATATAGATGAAATCATATATATGCATATAAGTATGAAACAAAAATATGTTTTCTAATTATATTCAATTTGTTTCATAGTAAAACTTGAAAACTATTAAACCAAAACATATATGTATTTATATAACTATATATATACAAAACCAAAACGTGTATGTGTGTATATGATTGAGCTTAAAGTACTAACACACATAATATAAACTCCTAAACTAAATTACCCAAGCAATCTTGATCTTCAATTAAGCTCTTCTTGGTAATCTCGCGGATGAAGCTGAACTTGGATCTTGAACTTCAATTGCATAAGCTTCACCGACATTCCGCCAATCTCCTTTGGATATGATCGTTGAAGCGCTATTCCATCCAACCTCCAACGACGTTATTTGTCTATAACAAATAAGAAAACACAAATACTAGACAAACAACATTAGTTATAAATTGTTTGTTAAACATCATCAAAACAAGAAGGCCAACAATCTCCCCGTTTTTGATGATGACAAACAATTTACGAAAAGAGATATATGCATGAAAGGAAATGAATATATAAATCACATGCATATAAACAAAGAAATGTATACTCATAATATTTCTCCCCTTTGACAACATCAAAAAGGGGACAAAGGAATTAAGAGAGCGAAAGCTCCCCTACAAATAAGCATGGGTGAGTATAAAAAAAGAAATATATAGGGATTGCTCCCCCTACAAATAAGCATGGGTGAGTACAAATAAGCATGGGGTTAGTTTGTTAGGCCAAGTGAACCGTTTCGCACTTGGTTAGTAAAATCGTTTCGTCATCCGAGTTTTGCTTGAGTTCGAACCAGGCCAAAATCGAATTACGTGTAGTCCTCTCACCGAACCGTTTCACGGGTTTAGATGCACGTAGGGGATTTGTGAACAGTCAAGTTATTCGGTGATATGAAAGTGACTTTATTTGAGAGATGAACCAGTGAGTTTTAGGATGGTTAGTATTCGACCTAGTTACCGTTTCACACAGTTATATGTTATCATTAGATTTTCAGTTGCATGTATCATTATCTTTCATGTTAGTATTATTATTATCATAGCATGGGTCATTAGACCGTTTTATTGTTCATGTGAAATCTTGCCGTGTGCCATGCACGCTAACATACACCTGTTTTTCTCTGGTGTGTGTCAGATTTAGGAGATGAACAGGTTCAGTTCGATGATGCAGCTGGGCCAGTGTATGCCCAGCCGAAGGGTCCTTCCGATGGAGTGGAATAACAAACTGAAGCATAGACATGTTTTCTTTGTTGTAGTAGCTAATGAACACTAGAACTCTTTTATAGTATTTTCTTTGTTTGATGATGGATTCAGTTAATTTATCAGTATTTTTTTATCATAGACTATGTATTTTTATTCCCCTTTTTTGTAATAATGGTATGTTTGACCCATATTTTTATGTTTGGGATGATTTACCATGGATGATAAGTTTATTTCTTATTCTGGATTGTCTTTATATTCTTGCTATTGTGATCGGAGACCTGTGATTGAGATTTAAATATTTAATGCTTAGCATATTGGATTGAGAAGAAAAGAAAAAAATGATAGTGTACATTTCTTCTCAATCTAATACATCGCGGGCTTGTTCACGTTCTGATTCCCCTGGTATTTTGGGAAGCGGGGCATGACACCCTCTTCTGGTAGTGTCGGTAGTTAGAATTATGACGCCGCCCGAGCTAGGAAATGCGTAATCAGGTTTATCGTTTTTAAAAACATTCCTTTTAAATGAGTAGAAGATGATGAATTTGAGGATTTGTTTAGAGATAGTTTTTATCCTGTATTTACAAAATTTTCTCATCAAACCTTTCAACGTGATATTTTACAATATTATCAGGAGGAAAAAGGAAAAATAATTTCTTATTTTAAAAATTTAAACTATAAATTTTCTTTAACTTTTGATATTTTGACATCTAGAGTGCAAACTGGTTATTTATGTATCACAGCATACTAGATTGATAAAAATTGGTTTTAAATGAGTTGTTTCTTTTATTGCAATTGAAGAATCACATACTGGTATTAATATTACAAATTTAATAATTGAAGAACTTATGAAACTAGAAATTGATCAAAGAATATTTTCTCTTTTACTATATAATGTAAGTAATAACAATATAGCTATTGATTTTATCAAAACAACTCTGTCTTTGCCATGTCATGGTGAACTTTTTCATGTTAGATGTATATGTCATATTTTAAATTTAATTGTTCAAAGTGTATTTTCTGAAATTAAACCCATGATAGAAAAGGTTAGAACAGTTACTAATATGCATAATGCTTCTGAAATGAGAATTAAAAGATAGAAACAATGTTGTAAAAGAAAAAATTATAAGCCCAGACTAATTCCAAAAGATATTGACCATAGGTGGAATTTCACCTATACAATGTTAAGTGTAGCAATAGAATATAAAGAAATTATAAATAATTTTATAAATTTTTATACTTCTACTTCTAGCTCTGGTAGTACTTATGGAATAACTGAAAATGAATGGACAATTATATGTAATTTAAATGAGATGTTACAAGTCTTTTATGATGCTACAATGTTATTATCTGACTATTATTATCCAACAATTACTTTAGCTGCTTTATAAATTTTAAATATTTAATTTTTTTGCTAAATATCGTATGGATGATACTTTTGGAGCTGTAATTTTTCAAATGGAGAGCAAATTTAATAAGTATTTTAGGCATATTCCTCATATTTTTGGTTTGGTGGTTCTTATTGATCCATGTTTGAAGGATATTGACACTCGAAGTTTGTTACAATTATTACATGGTGGACATATTATAGACTTAGATGATGATCCACCCTTACTGCTACTTCTCATCATTTAGCTATTAGAAATTATTTTCAAACATTATATGATGAGTATACAACTAGACATGGTGTAGCTGCACAACAGTCTACAGCTTCAGCGTTTTTGAGCATATGCCAAGATAAAAGTGTAAGTTTTGATAGGTATGCAATGGTAGCTGAACTAACTGGTGGATCTGGACTTGGATCAGCATTAGAGGTTTCTGAAATAGATGAATATTTATCTGCTTTCTTAGTTAAATGTCAAGAAAAAGCTTTAGATATTTTACAATGGTGGAGAGTATATGGATCAGTTTCATATCTTATACTTTCCACCATTGTTCGTGACTTACTAACAGTGCAGGTTTCGACGGTAGCTTCGGAATCCGCCTTCAGCACAGCAGGACGTTTGATCGACGATCACAGGATATGCTTAGATCCGTATACTGTACAAGCGGTGATGTGCTTACAAGATTAGTGGAGGTACGAGAAGCGAACACAAGACATCGATCGGATGGCTGGAATTGAAGATAAATTTGAAGAGTTGAGACTAGCAGATAGGTATAAAGATTAGATAATATTCATCAAATTGTAATTTTATTTCTTAGCTTTAAATTTGTAATGAATTATTTCGGAAAAAGTTAAGTGATAGTGATATAGGTGAGTAGGTGCCAACCTAGTTGGGATGTACTCATCTATTGTGATGCGATGAATTTCGAAATAAAGTTATACTTGTAAATGATTTACTAATTATTAATAAAGAAGTTATTTTTATCATCTTTCATTTTTATAATTTTTTGTACTTGTAATTTATGTCATTTCAAGTTATTAAAAAATATGTCATTTTCTGTAATTTTTATGTATATTTTATGATTTATGGAGATTTTTAAAAATTTTAAAAAATTAAAAAAATAAAAATAAATAAAAAATGCGGGCCGGTCCGAGCCGGATGGACAGCCAATGGACCATGGGCTGAATCTTTCCAATAATTAGTTTTTGTCCTGAATTGAATCTTTGGATTAGTGGGGTGATAATGGTCCGTAAGATAAATCTACCTAACAACAATTTTTTCCACGCTTAACAATATTAAAAATGAGGAGACGATCTTCTATGTAGTTCATCATGATGTCTTCTTTGACAATAGAGGATGCCTAGAACATCAATCATGAAAAGACGAGGTAAAACATGGCCGATGAGGGCTCATCAACCCAAAAGAACAAATGGGGGAAAACTATTTTCTTATCAAAAATACCCTTGTTCTCTAATAATTAACATTCATAAAGCCAACTGCAGGTGATAAGTAGGCGTTCCACCTCAACTGTCCCATGAGAGTTAGTTCCTTTTTTGGGTCTCCCTAGCACTACTCTGTTATTATTTGTATTTGAGGGACTAACATCTAGATGGCCCTAATTATTTTGTACAAGTATACATGCAACTGAATAAAGTATTACATGTCAAAAATTTAGTGTTAAGAAGGGTTTATCATGAGAAACATTATTGGATTGGATATTGAAATAATTGAGTATAAATCCAAGATTTATACAGAGGAAAATATAGGAGTTTTAGTATCACTTACATAGATGAGAACAATATGGTTTCTCTGAAAAGATATGTAAGGTCTGTTTGGTTGATTTCTTAGATAATTAATTTTGGAAAATAACTCATAAAAAATGGGTTGTGAGATCCATTTTTTCTTTTCCTAGGACATTTCCTGCGCATTCTTCTAGAAATAAGTTTTCTTTTTTAGTGCCCGATGCGGTATTAACATTTTTAAAAGTGGGCCTCACATGTACTTTTTCCCTCTTCCTTGTTTCTCCAACCAAACAAAAGAAAAAAAAAATGATTAAAGGAAATCTATTACCAACTATACAGGCCTAGTAAAAAACAATTCAAAAGGCATTTATACATAATTATACTAATGGATTTTTTTTCAATATTAATCCTGTAAATCTTTCATACTTTGAATTAGCCCCTCAAATTATTGAAATTGTATTAGGTTCTCAATTTGTAAGTTACTTGAAACTTAGTCCCTGATATGACTAAAGCTACAGGTCCCTCATTTTTAGAAAAATTGTTTGAAGAGACTAATTTGAAACAATTTACGAGAAATTGAGGACCTTATAGTAGTTTTAATGATTTGAGGGACTAATTTAGGGACAAGCTTTAATCGGGGAACCCACTAGCAATTCCAATGATTTAAGGCTTATCTCAAAATATTAAAGATTTTAAGTGACTGCAATCAGAAAAAAACCTATTCTAATATTTGATTAATTTAGTATCTTGTTTACAGAAATTATAATTACCGTGTAGATTAACATCACTTAATATATTTTTCTAAGCATGTGAATTAATTTGTTTCTTTTAAAAAATGTCAAAAAGAATCACTCTTTTTTTTTAATGAAAAAAAGAACTTCATTCAAAACTACCAATGAAAATATATTTCATCTTTAGAAAGCATAGGAATTAAGGTAGGAGTCTCTCTCCATCCATCTGATAGAGGCTGTTTGGGAATGCATTAGATCCTGATGTGTTCACTAAATTCAGTTCAATAGCGTCAACAATATATTTGAACAAATAAAACTTTATTGATGATCTTGCTATCGTGTAGCTGACAACTCCTCTGAGATTGAGGATGACACACTCACACTCACACTCACACTCTGATGTACAACAAACAAAATAAACAAATCCAGTTGCTAATGTTTGGCTAAATCTCTATGCACAAGGTATCTGAAAGATGATTTGTATGGAGACCATTCAACGCACTTATCAAGCTTTCGTCGAAAAATACACCCTTGAATTCTTTTACGTGCTTCATCTGGCATGCAATCGGAGGACATCTCCACGAGAGCGAATAAATCTAAAGAAGCATCTCTGGCATAATAACCCAATATCTTCGGCATAGTAATTTTGCTTTCCTTTTGGATCGAGACATTAGCTTGAACGAACTCCTCTTTTGCTAACTTCAATTCTCCGTAAATATTCTTGGCTTTGTATGCTCGGATCTGTCAAACAGTAGTACTCAAATGAGAACAATGAAAGATTTTTATTGGAAAATGGATTTTTTAATATTTATTTATTTATTTGTTTATTTTGAAAATCATGGAAAATCCCCTCAAAGTTTGCAAGAAAGACAAATTCCCCGGAGTTTTAAAACTAACACATTCACTCCCTTCTCTTGTTTTTTCCCTAAAGAAAATAGACGGGGACATTATATGAAACCCATATGGCCCTTGTTTGGTAGAAAAATTAAAAGGAGAGGGTGGAAGTCTTAGTTTTAGAACTTCGTGCACGGGTGTTTCCTGTCATTCTTGCATACCTTAACAGAGTTTTTCTGTAATTTTCCCTTGGTTTTTTATAAAAAGGTTTCGAAGTCTTACAGCAGGATCAGAATAGGCTCCTAAACAAAGAGCAAAATGAGAAAGTGGCTCAGGATGCTTAAGAGCATATGGATGTTTGTCTTTCCCTTTCTTTAATTTCATCGATGGTAATAACAGTGTACGTAGCCCCTGCAATCATGTTATAAGAGACACGTAGTACTTCATATTGTCTCCTTGTTAGACTTTGTTGATAATGAAAAAGATCATGGCAAGATGGAAAATATACCGTTGCAGGTCGATGGAGTTGGCATCCAAGTATCGAGCTTTGAATGTCATAAGCATTTACCGAGTGCCCACCAATGTCATACGCTGCCTGGAAATTAATTATAGAAATGAACGAGTGAATACTTGTTTGATGCGATGAAGTTTCAAGGGGTAAATGTAAAGAGCACAGAAATGCTTACTTTCAAGATTGAGAAGTTACTTTTCATTTGATTCTGATGAAGTCCATAAGCTAGAAAGGCCTGACAGCCAAACAAAATTGTTAATAGGAGAGCATTAGTTTCAGAGTAACGATAGACATCTCCTTAAGTTATTGATAATAATAGTAAGGAAATATAATCATTAGGCTTACATGCATCACTAGAGCATTGTGAATGTTTATCCAAAAAGCAAGCTGCTCTTCATGGTCCATCTTTTCTGGTTTAATTTTGTCAAGACGCCGAATCAGGGACCTATGACAGTGGCAACATTCATCAAGAAGAAAAAGGAGACGAGTAATACGGCAGAAAATAGAGAAATGCCCCTTGACCATTTTATCAAAAAAGACAAACAATATTAGTCTTTTTCTCTTCCAATCATTCCTCTTATCTCTTCCTACAATAATACTCCTTCCACTTCATCATGTATATTCTGCATTTTTTTCCTACTTAATAAATTCCCGGCAACTTACCCCAATTACTCAAAAAAAAAAAAAAAAAAAAACATGTTTTTTGTCTCATTTTCTCTTCATCTTCTCCTACCATAATTTTAACGCCTAGGATATATGCCTTTTTATACTCTTCAATAATGTCCATTAAAGTAAGTTTTAGATCATAAAGCCAATATTAATTCCAAAATAATGATGAATACAACGGACAATGACTATAGTTTTAAGTAACATACTTGTGCTACGGTCTGTAATTATGTGAAAGAACTGAAAGATGGCTAGGTACCTGAAAATGTTGAGCATTTTGGAGGCATAGCCAAATCTATCACCATCTATGCTGAGCCTTGGGACTTCTATCATATTACTATATGGGCTTTGCTTGTTTTTTGGAGAATCAAACGAAGAGGGACTTGTTGTAGCTTCATAATGGCATCGAGGACTCCAACTGTCACGAGCATCCCCCGGGGAGAGCGTGCTTGAAGAGGAAGCAGATGGAGTAGGTGAAGAGAAGAGGTCCATCTGCTGTGTTGATGGAGTCGCAAGCTTGCAGTAAATGGAACAAATGCATCTAATGATGTCTTCAGAAAGTTTGCTTGGGGTTTGAGGAACATGATCAGCAATTGCAGTACCAAGAAGATCTGCAAGATTCTGATGGCCAGGCATCGTAGAGCTTGGGTCATCCTATAAAATTTAGGAAAATAAAGGTCAGAACCATATATAATAAATGGCTATTGAAAAGCTCAAGAGAAAGAAAGTTAATGCATGTATAGGTTTGATTTCCATTATATGTTTTTCATCTTTTACTTTTATCATTTCTGAAGGATAATGTAGAAAGCCTCAACTTCTGTATTTGGATCTTCTCTACCGGTGTGTTTGGGAGTTTACTAATGGAGGGTAGAGAGGGGTAGGGGAAGGGAAATATCAATTTAACCTTGTTTGGGAGTTTTCTTTAGGGGGGAGTAGAGAGGGGGAAGGAAGGGGAAAGGAAGGGAAAATGGAGGAGAAATCATTCCCCCCCCGATTCGGGCGGTAGAGGAGGGTAGGGGGAATCGTCGGAGTGCAGTAAATTTGTAATTCCCATCTTGCCCTTCGTCAACAAGATCGCTCCTTTTTGCTTCCTTTCATTGATTTGTGATCGATTTAGGTGTCAGCTGCCGATTTCTGGTTGAAATCGTCGGAGCGGTTCTTGTCCTCCAACAGTCGAAAGATCACTGAACGCAATCGACGGGATCAAAAACGAGCTATTGACCGAGGAGGAGCTCCGATCTGATCCAGCTTACCTTTCGTATTACTATTCCAATGTGAATTTGAACCCTAGGTTGCCGCCGCCGGTGATGTCGAAAGAGGATTGGTGGTTTGCTCAGAGGCTTCAAGCTGTTGGGAGCTCGAGAACTCGTAAGAGGATTGATTTTGTAGGATCTTTATTTTATTTAGTTGCATTTGCAGATGAACCATTTCAAATAGACATGAATGCAGTAAATCTGTCTTTTTTATGGTTTATTACTTATGAAGAGAGTATTTTCCATTTGCGAATTATTACAGCGATATTCATCGGTGTGTTTTGTCAATTTGAGTTGTGTGTATTGATTTGATAAGATCACGTGCTATTAGTATAAGGTCATTTGTGTAAATTTACATATATTTTCTTCCCTTCCCTTCCCTTCGTTATTACTCCCAAACAAGTTATATTAATTTCACCTTCATTCACCTTACTCAACTCCCAAACAACATATTACAATTCTCCTCCCTTCCCTTCCCTTCCCTTCCCTTCCCTTCCCTTCCCTTCCCCTTGTTTATCATCCCTTCCCTTCCCCTAGTGAACTCCCAAACATACCATACAACAAAAAATCGAAAAGTAATAGAGAGGCCACTACTTTTATCAAAACTGTCGATTGTTTAATTGATAGTTGTGATTCGTTTTGAGTGAAAAGTGTGAATGAGTACAACATATGGGGATATGGTGATGGTTAAATTTCCAGATAATCTTGACTGTAACAATAGACGATTGTAAATAAAAGTAGTAGTCAACTGAACAATAGACGGTTGTGATTAGTAAGTACCGGTCTCTCCACTATTTTTTGGGAGGGAAGGAAATATCAAATATTCATTTTCCCATACTTATCCATGTTATGGTATGGAGGTCTACTATAATCACTAGTACAGTCTAAAGGATTGCAATCAAGGTGCAACATTTCAGTGCGCTAGGCTGGAATCTAGATGAAAATATAAAATTATTAGGATTTGTTGTTAAAAGCTGATTATATCTCAGGTCAAATGACTAATTTACATACTACAAAAAAGATCAAGTATTCAGAAGCATATAAAAGATCCACATATTATAGGGTGGCATGTTGAGGATTTTTATGCATTTCAATAAACAAGAAAAATATCAAAATCTTATCACTTTCCAACATGTCCAAAAACGAATAATCATGGAAACATGAAGTAGCTAGATTATTACCTTGATGTTTAAAATTAAGGTACTCTTAACAATCTTACTAATCAAGAATGGAATTTCAAATAAAAGGTGATGGCGAGCGTTTGCACTCGCACACATCTACAGATGTATGTCAGTCGGGTAAGAAGATAGCAGAATTGAATTATTGTAAGCAACAGTTCAAGTAGAATATATCGCAGTAAAGGAAATGCAGAGATAAAACCATACATATTTAGGATCTTCTCTTAATGAAGGACCAGAACTAGCATCTGAAACGGGTCCTATATCATGGGCAGGAGAATCCTCACTATGCCTGCAATTAGAATCAATCTTCATTTCATCTCTTTCAAGGCTTCGGGATTGATCCATTTCATCATTCATATAATAAGAACTGGATGCATGACTTTCTTGATGCTCTATCGGGATTCTATTAGTATCCTGCAATACGGGTCCAGTGTGGTGTTGAACAGGAGACCTTGAGGCTTGAGTAGTGTTGCTTGGTGAGCTGGCGAGGTATTGATCGAAAGTTGTCCGATATAGAGAGAGGAGGTAGCGTTCCAAATGTAGTACTTCAATTTCGAGAGTAGAAATCTCCTTGATTAATTCTGTAGCAGACTGCATTTAACGTATATAAAAAAATTGACCTTAAACAACTGCAAGTGAGATAAATGAATTGAGAAAAGGGGATAAACATAGTGGTTCATGTTTCAAACAAGCAATATTATGCTTTTAATATGATAATATCTTGAAAATGTCTGAAATTGTTTAATGATATATCACGATAAGGAAGGGACTCAAATTTCATGTTACGAAAGAGGATGGATTGTTCACTTTGTTGGGTAGATAGACCTCATGTAATATATTCAGACAACCACAATAGTTTAATTTTTTATATTTCGTTTATGTGTTCACCGTTCAGTAGATCGTCAAAATACAACAACATAGATAATTTGAAAATATAAATATATGACACATATTAAAATGAACAACGATTGAAATAAACTTGCTGAAGATTATTATACATCACAAACTAAATTACACATTGATCATCAAAAGGACTATAGCCTATTCAATAGATGATTAAACTTCCTTAAAAAATTCCATGTTATGCAACAAATAGTGAAACTACCTTTTGTTGTCTAACTTCAGTTGAAGCCATGTAGTTTCTGCAGCTACTTTGTGATGTGTTCTCTGAAATGCAGAGGGAACTCCGACCATGTAGTCTTCTATTTAGCCGTAAATTCTGTATAAATAAAACATAAATGAAAAAGAATTTAGGATAAATGGAAACATTAGTCATAATTAAGGCAATCAATCTACTTCCTTGTGTATGATTGTATCCCACATACAGATAGATAGTTTATGAGATAAACTAGCCCTGTGACTTTTGGCAATACGTGGGTTCAAGATACGTACAAGAAGATAGTGATCAAGTGCATAAAATGATCAAACGTACAAGAGTTCAAATGCTTACAGGATTACAGTGAGATGGCCGAGGCGACACATTCAGGATATCTTCACGAGCTTCTGAAAGACTGAGAAATTTTGTAAACAGTCTGTTAGATTATAAAACTGTATGAACTTGTATCATTTGTCAATAAAAGTAAATTATGAATCGTTTCAGAAAAAAAAATGTGACTATGAGCACTCCAAGAATTGCTAATGGGGAAAACTAGCAACTGATGCTTATTACAACGGGAAGGCTAAGTTACCAATTTCTTTCATTGATGCAAAGTTTCGCTATGAATGTGAACAAGCTCATAGAATAGAATCGTTTGTGCAGAGTTTGATGCTATAGAGCAAGGCTTTAAATTCAAATAAGTCAATTACTAACGTCTGTGGTACATGCCAAAAATTTCTAAAATTTGGAAGTTAGCTTGAAATTTATCCGCCAAGAAATTCATGTAATGGTAAGACTTCGAAAATCTCGGGATTAGTTATAACGAACACCTTCTAATAAAATTTACGTTTTTCTCATCCATAGTGATGCCCTTTTAGGAAATCTTCTAATAAAATTTACAGGTCTGTCCGAGGACCTGCACGAGATCTCGGAAAAAAAAAAAACACCAACAAAAAATTCTCGGTCAAAGCCAAAGGTTTAGATTCGACAATAGAAGAAGATCCCAGGTTCAAGATCATTCGCTTCAGCCTTCGTCAAAAGAAGATAAAGGGGGAAAGAAAAAGAAGCGGAAAATACGAACATGTCCCCAGAAAAAGTAGTGAGAGAGAGAGAGAGAGAGAACAAAGCAACAAAAACAGAAAGGTGTCCGGACTCAAGAAACCAGAATCACCAGCCAAAAACCCCTGTCATGGAATTTTTATTATCTTTTATACCTTCATTTAGGACCTCAGTCGTATAAGCAGCATCCTAACCTTCCACTTATTCCCCCATTGTTTACTAACAACAAAGTTAAGATTCTATTAACAACTCCAACCAAACGTATAAAAAAACACATAAAAGGTAATTAATTACAAAAATTAGAAGCATCATCAACTAGGGCCCGTCCCAATCATATCAACTCTAGATTTACATCTCATGATTCTACTCTACTAGACGGGCAAAAAAACTCTGTTCACTAAAAAAAAAAAATTAAAACCCGAGCTTGAATTAATTCCACATAAATATTCACCTCTGCGAACGGCGAATTCGATATAGAGAACAATAAGGAGAAGAGCAGCTAATTCCAGGCGTTTCCATGGAATCCACTCCCGCAAACGTCTCTGATTTCTTCAAAGCCTGCATGCCTGATCTCTGCAAAAGCAAAACCCAAGTGACCCATTAAAATTCGGTATAATTTAACCAAAATCAACCCATCAAACCACCGACCGCTAGATTTTCTGCAAGTCCTCTGCTAAATTTTGGAACAACATTGTACACGAGCAAATTAAGCCAAGGATTCATTGAACTATAAACTAAGACTACCCACCAGAAGAAAGCAAAGAGGCCATGGACCGAAATTTGGAGTAAAAGTCGGGGGGAAAAAGTATGGAAAATTAGCCAGCTAAAAAATAAAAAAGGCCTGACCTATAGAACGCAAATGCTGATCATTGCAAGAAGAAGGAACCCCTGATTATCTCTCTCTTTTCTCTGTGAAATGAAATAGAGAGGAACAGTAGATCTCAAGAGGGGCAAGCGGGCTTGAGGACACTGAAGACAGTGATGGGTTGAGGTTGGAGGGAGAGAAATAAGCCATAAATGCGGTTAAATTTTATATAGGGAAAGGATACCCTCCTCAGGCTTCAAGACAACTAAATCTCAGAAAGCAAAGATGACCCACCATTAAAATACAAGATGGGTAATAAATTCATGATTACTGCGCATAACACCATATTAAATAGTGATTAATGCATTCTAATTTTAATTGCTTTGTAGCAGGTGGTTCTGCTCAACCCACTATGAATTAGTTAAAACAGTAGTAGCCATCCAGATTAGGTGGTTCTGACTTTGAATTAAAAATGGGAAAATGGAAAGTGATGTAACGTCAAGTAAACAGAGTTGAGGGTTATGATGAGATAAAAGTTAGGCCAGGGTTATGTTGCATGTCTATTTTCCTTCGCTCGTTTTGGACGTACACTCGTCAAAAAGTGAGGTAAATCTATATTGTTCTGATATCATATTAAAGCTTCTTACTCTATTATGTCATAATAATGAAGTTGCGATGAGAGTCGTAACTTATTGATCCATATTCTTGTCCTCAAGAGCCTTATGTTTTTTTTAATTATCCAAGGGTATATAATACTCTCATCATTAACTAATCAAAATACAGGATCACTGTATGATTTCTACTCTTGATATGCAGCCCTACAACAAATCCACCAAAGGCGAAAGTAGGAATCTTTGGTAGCAATAATTAGTTCTGGTATGAAGAGTTGGAGATGGGTGTTATTTTTCTGCCATTTATATATTTATATTGGGGGCTTTGGATGCAGAGTGAGAAAAGTGAGGGGTGGTAGCATCCATAACTAGATAAATTAGGAAAATGCCACATCTGATGAATGCTGTCCACCGGCAAAGCTGTCAGTAAATAATCCAATTGATAGATTTTATATTCATTCAATTTTGTTAGGAAAAGGGCTGGAGTGGCCCTAGGAGTGAGGTCAGCCAGCTGGTATGTTGTACTTGCAGAGGTGGTATCGTTTCACCATTTGACAGAGTCATGGTAACTTTCAAGACGACTCACAGGATCACTCACGGGCGCTTCAGTTCTTTGCCATGATTTATATCGTATTCTTTTACCATCCAATGCCATGTAAATCTCCCGTAACAAAAGATTATAAATCATATGTATAGTGCGGAATAGTAGCTTGCAATATAATACAAATTAAGTGCGATAGGGACAAGTGATAAATAGGGGTGGATTCGGTTCGGATACGGCTCGGATATGATACTTATCATATCCATATCTGCTAAGTCATTTTAGATATGTACAGATACAGATATGGATATACATCGGTAAGAAAAATTCATGTCCATATCCGCTAAAATCGGATACGGATACGAATATACGTGTGGATATATAAACAGATAAGCATGTGGATATAAAATGAACATGAGAAACCTAGGGTTGTCCAATTGGGCCTAAGGCCCGGGCCCGGTCCTGACCCGACCGGGCCCGGGCTGCGCTGGTTCCCGCACCGGACCCAGCACGACCTGGGCAGAATTCACACCGGGCCAGGAGGGCTGGGTCGGGCCGGGCTAGGAGGGCTGGGACGGGCCGGGCCAGCCAGGCAAAAACGGTTGGAAATATGGTCGTTGGCCGATCTGACCGGGCCAGGTCCGAGCCAGGCCAGGCCCGCCCGGACCCGGCCGGTCCGGCCAGCCATAATTGCCATATTTTGTCTTTTGACCAAAAACCCCCAAAAACGGTCAAAAAACGGTCAAAATTTGAGGGTATTTTGGTCATTTGTCTAGGGGTTGCCTCTATAAATAGAGAGGGTTTTTATTTGTTTTTCTCATCCAAAACTCATCTACTTCTCTCTAATACTCTCTAATACTCGCTTTTCCTCTACAGTTCTTCAATCAAATGGCTTCCTCCTCTGATTATGAAGGGTAAAACCTAACTCCCGATCTTAAAATGAGTCATAATACTCCTGCTACAAGAACTACAACAACTACTCCTACTCCTTCCGATGTTGATCACAACTCCGGTGGTGACGATTCTACACTAAGAGCTCCTAAAAAGTCGAGATCTGATGTGTGGAACTCTTTCGAAAAGATAAAAGTCACCAGGGATGAACACTGTAGGCTTCTCACCCAGAAGGCTAAGTGTGCGTTGTGCGCCATATTTTCAAAGCTCATCATAAGAGCGACACCAACCATCTCAAACGCCATTTAGAGAAACACAACAAATGTTAGACGTCTCAAGGTGATATCCAACAATCTTTACTCTCACAATCCTCATCTTATGGTAGTTTTGGTAGTTGGAACTATGACGCAGTCCGAGCTAGGAAATGCGTAATCAGGTTTATTATTCTTAAAAATCTTCCTTTTAAATTAGTAGAAGATGATTAATTTGAATATATGTTTACAGATGGTTTTTATCCCGCATTTAAAAAATTTCTCGTCAAATTTATCAACGTGATATTTTAAAATATTATCAGGGGGAACAAGTAAAAATAATTTCTTATTTTCAAAGTTTAAACTGTAAAATTTCTTTAACTTTTGATATTTAGACATTTAGAGCATAAACTAGTTATTTATGTATCACATTACATTTGATTAATGATAATTGATAAATATTTAAAAAAGTTATTTCTTTTATTGCATTTGAAGAGTCACATACTGGTATTAATATTACAAATTTAATAGTTAAAGAACTTATAAAATTAGAAATTTTAGAAAGAATATTTTCTCTTTCACTAGATAATGTAAGTAATAATAATGTAGATGTGTATTATATCAAAACATCTCTTCTATTGCCATATCATTGTGATATTTTTCATATTAGATGTGTATGTCATATTTTAAATTTAAGGGAAAATCTTCTTTTAACCCAAAGTTTTACTCCAACTTATTTTTAAACCCACCTACTTTCATTATGATCCATACACCCAAAATACAACACCCGCTTATTTATAAACCCAAAGTATCAAATACACCATATTTGTATATTGTATACAAAAAATAAAAGATAAATTCGAAATTACACTGTTTTTCTTCTTCCTCCTCCCTAATAACTACTCATGGCTCAACTCACTCTTTCTAATTATCTCCATCCCTAATAACTGTTCTTCTTCTTCCTCCTCCCTAAATTCAAAATTACACAATTCTTCTTCTTCCTCCTCCCTAATACACCATATTTTTCTGGTTCTCCTCCCACTCAAAAAAAACCCTAAAAATTCAAGGGTTTTGATCTCTTGCAATGGCGTCCAATGTCAACTTGCAGGTTCTTCTTCGCTAGATCCTTCGTTGAAGGGGGCGGTGACAGCGGCCCTAGGACCACCACGTCCACTCAAAGCTGACCAATAGAAAACGGCATGTTAACATTTTAAAACTTTTGGGTTTTTTGGCAATATCTTGTTAAAAATGTCTTGTTCTTATAAATTGATGGATTCTTATCAAGCTTATGTTTCAGGAAAGAGTATGTGCATAACAATTTTGCTCATATATATCTATGTTTTGGTGACTAGGTTGATGCATAGAAGGTGTTTGATGGAATGACAAAAGGGATATAGTTATTTGGACCACAACGATTAGCGGTTATGTCATATTGTTGTTAGTTGATGAGGCAATAAAGGTTGTTGATAAAATGTCCCTGAAAAGTTTGGTTTTGTGGACCGCCATGATCTTAGCCCATCGGTATGCCATCCTACGCCCTCCGGTTGCTCCTCACCATTTTCTATTGTCGCCAACACCTAACGCAATGCACAGCTACCCCTCAATCAGAAACGATTCGTCAATGCATGTACACTAACTTTCCAATCAAATACATGAGAGAATCCTCCACTCTTTGCATTCGATCAGATCTTAGCATTGTTGTCACATTGCAACCCAAACGGCAAATCAACTACAGCCTGCAATATGATGTACCAAGTAGTATCATATGTATCGTGTTGTATGGAATTTTCTATATTTTTTATATATAGATGATTTGTGTGTATATTGTATCAAATGCCCTATCCAATGTATCATGCTACATCAAATTTTCTATTAGAAATTTATCAGTATATCTAGTAGAAATGTATACAACGTTCCGATAGTGGTGATTTTGGATTATTTCCATTCAATCTTCATGGATTATTTTCATTCAATGTTATGTGCTTGAGTTTA
>BQKN01000089.1:821935-838237 GCA_022839385.1 Asparagus kiusianus
ATATACATATATTATACATATAAGAAAATAAAAAAAATAAAAAAATAAAAAATAAAAAAAATACTATTCTAGGCCGGGCCCGGACCCTGGTCTGGCCCGGGTTTTCGAGCCAAGCTCGGGCCGGGCCAGGTTCCGGCCCGGCCGGGCTCCGGGCTGGGCTTCGGGCCAGGCCGATGGGCTTTTTGGACAGCCCTAGTTCGCAACAGAAGCAATTTTCTAGCTGAGATTTAATCTTTGTTCTTTAAGCTAAAACCAAGGCTTCTCATTTATTATTGTAGGCTATAAATAGGGGTAGATGGTGAGAAGTTTGAGTGTAAATTGTTTTTTATAAAAACTCCTGTTTGCAGGAAATAATATAAGAAAAATTGAGAAATAAACTTGTATTAATCTTCCTAACTGACTTAGGAAAAGAATGAATACACTCTCTCACAGTAATGTCTCTCTAACCGACTTAGAAAAAATTATAATTTTTCTTATCAGTTTCCCGATTTACAAAAGAGAGAAAGATCGACGAAGACCTTCCCCTTTGTTTAAAGCTGGGTTCTTCTTGGTGGTGATGAGAGTTTGATTCTTGTATCCTGTTGACTATCCGAGCACTTCACTTCGTAGAAGTTAGTCTATTCCTCTTGACTTAACGTCGGGAAGAACTTACAAGGCAAGTTTTAAACTCTTAACGAGTTTAAGAACTCTGTAAAAGATTTGATTTTAGAAAGAAAATTAATCCTTTTTAACTGAAAATAATTTAGTAACCAATCTCTAAGTTCTTCAACCGAAACACGGTTCAAAAAGCCAAAGCAAATTGCTCTAAAGCTTCAACAAAAGCCTTCACAAAGCTTCAAAGAGTGCCGACCTCCAAGATGATCCAAATAGGATCCTTTTGTAGCTGACTTCTCAGCTATTTATAGGGGTTTAAAGGGTGTAACCGACCCCTTAAATCACTCCTTAATGAGGGTTTAATGCCCTTAATACATGCAAAATGGTTTTGGAACAGTTTAAAACGTGTTTGAATGGGTCAAACGCGAGGTTCGTATTCTGGAAATGATCTTCACGTCTAACTAATGAAACACGGAGCTGAGCTTCACGTTTGAAGCTTCGAACGCGGTAGTGAGCTCCGCATTTTGAACTTGAAATGTGGAGGTGAGCTTCGTGTTTTGAACTTAGAATATGGTAGTGAGCTCTGCGTTTTGAACTTGAAACGCGGAGGTGAGCTCCACATTTTGAACTTGAAATGCGAGGATAACCCTCATGTTTTGGTTTGAAGAGATCGTCAATTTGTAATCTATTTTTTGAGTGTTGTAAGGATCATCATCTTGTAATCCTTGTATTCGGCTCTTTGAAATATAAGAGTCGTCAATTTGTAACTCTCATATGCTGTTGTGAAGGTCGTCAGATCATAACCTTCATCTGTTGATGTGGAAGTCGTCAGATTGTAACTTTTGTCTGTTGATGTGGAATTCTTTAGATTGTAACTTCCACCATCTATTGTCATGAAAGTCATTAGATTGTAACTTTCATCAGTAGATGTGAAGTTGTCAGATTATAGCTCTCATCATCAGTGCTTTATAGAGATCAACTATCTACTATAATTTTTACACAGCCTATAGAACCCCCTCAAAAGTTTTCAAAAGTTCGTGGTTGACTAGAACGAATTTTTGAAATACTTTGTATCTCGATTTTGATCTTGGAGTTATTGATTCCTCAACATGGAAGACTTGTTCACTACATCCGTTTCGAAGGTATCGTGAACTCGGTTGAAGGGATTTGCTACTCAAGAACCGTACAAGGTTGAGCACCATGCCGCTGCTTCTGAAACGCGGATGTGAGCCTCATGTTTAGCTTCTAAAATACAGAGGTGAGCCTCACGTTTGTCTTGTGAAATGTGGAAGTGAGCCTTGCATATTGCCTTTGAAACGTAAAGGTGACCTCCGTGTTTGATATTAGAATGCGAAGGAGACCCTTGAGTTTAGAATTTGGAACGCGGGGATGACCCGCGCATTTGGAATTTGGAACGTGGGTATGACTCTCGCATTTTGAATTTGGAACGCGGATGACCCTCGCGTTTTGAATTTGGAATGAGGGAATGACCCTCACGTTTGGAATTTGGAATGAGGATATTACCCTCATGCTTTGACAATGAACACTTGTCATACTGTTAAAAAAAACAAGTTCGTGGGGGTTTAACTTTTAGAGGTGTGGTGTTAACATAATAGAAATTTGTAGACTTATCATCCTATTAAAGAGGATTGATAAGTTGATTTTATTATCAGAGGTGTAATGTTAACTTGATGATATTTTGGACTTATGATTTGAATAAGTTTTTTGAGGACCTATCACTCTATTGAAGAGGGTTGATAAGTTAATTTTATCATCAGAGGTGTATTGTTAACTTAACGGGGTTCTGTTGCGATTTGAGCAACTTTGTGGATTTATCATCCTATTGAAGAGGGTTGATAAGTTGACTTGGTTGTCAAAGGTGTATTGTTAACTTGACGGGTTTGTGTTATGATTTGAGCAAATTTATGGAATTATCATCCTATTGAATAGAATTGATAAGTTGCTTTGGTAGTCAAAGGTGTATTGTTATCTTGTCGGGGTTGTGTTGTGATTTGAGTAATTTTTGATGGTGATGCATGCTGAAATGCTTATACTGTCAGAGGTGTATTGTTAACTTGACAATTTTGAGAATTTGTTATTTTGTTCGAGAAATAACAAATAATCAACCTCCAGTCTTGACTAAGACTTAGCAGGAGAAGAAGGAAGCTTCATGATTTTAATGGGTAACATTTCTTAAGAATTTTTTATTAATTGATATCATGAGCCTATCACCTTTTGATTAATGAAACAACAAGCTCCACTCGAGTAGTCTGACTCTACTATGAAGGGTCCTTTCCATTTGGGATTAACTCCGCTGGGGATTATTTTTACAGTTGATAGAGGTGTTTTGTTAAACATGACAACTTAGAAAATTCGTTACTCTTTATATAGTGAATCCCAAGTAACCAACCCCTACTCCGTCTTAGGAGAATCTGGTGCCAAATGGTCAGCTCAAAAGTTTAATGAAGATGGTCCCGTCATGAGCATCTAGGCGAATACCAAGATTAGGCATTCTTTCCCAAAGTTTTCTCTAACACACTTGTCCACTACTGGTCGTCAAGTAGATCGGGATGAACCCACATTATCTCTCCTTTCGGAGTAGTAAGGGGTACTAATCCCTTATCTTTTTGGTCATGCGGGTTAGTATTTTTCAGGTGTAGTTCTCCCTTAGGGATAGGGACAACGCCACTGGGAGCTGCATCGGGTAGGAAATTTTCGAATTAGACCGATATCATGTTGGTAGATAAAGTATTTTGTTCTAGCTTCAACTTGAGCACTTCGGCAGCAATTAAAGCCTGAAGGATATCTTTGAAGATGTAGCATCTCTTTGTTGAATGTCCTAACATCCTATGATAAAGACAGTAGTTTGGCTCATCTATCTTCCCCACTTCTTTAAGCTTTTTAACTTCAGGGAGTTACAGCTTGCCACTCTTCTGAAGTAACTTGAATAAAAAGACCACATGCTCCTCTTTGAAGGAGTATTACTTAGGTACTCTTTGCTGACCCGACGCTTTACCCTTGGAAGGTGATGGCCGGGGATTGACTTTAGTAGTCATAGTATCTTTCCCTTTTGACCGGGAAGATTAAGCTTGGACCTATTGCGTAGGTTATTTCTACTTACTTTCTTCTTCAGCTTCGCCCCTGATAACTATTTCTTAAGCATGTTCGTCTTGAGAAACTAGTTGTTTCGAGGATAGGCATACTGCAACTCCCATTTGGGCTAGGAGTTAGGTCTGAAAGTTGTGTCGACAGGTTTCCACCAGAGTAGACTATGTCATACCTGTCGGACATTGAAGAACCACGCTTCAGAACCTTTCGACGAAGGCTTTGATGAGCTCTCCCTTCTTCTGCTTAGTGGTAAGAAGGATAGTGACAGATACGTCTGTGTCATCTTCGAAGAATCTTGACAAGAAGAGTCTCTCTAGATCTGCCCACTTCTGGATACATCCCGTAGGTAGTTTCTTGAACCATTCAAAGACGACCCCTTTGAGGGTGCCAATGAACAACCGAGTCATCACGACATTATTTGCTATTATATTTTTAGTCTGTGACTTAAAATAGTAGATGTGTCGATTCAGTGATCCTGTGCCATCGAAAGCTTGTAGAGTCAGGACTTTAAATTTTAGAGGATAAGGGCCTGCATCCCATTCGGTAGGGTAAGGCCTCACAATTCCCTCTTCTTGGAGCTTGCTTCTATTAGCAATTGCATTGAGGCAGGCTTCAAGTTCTTCCAACTTAGCCGATCGAGGATTCTGCTCATTCTTGTCTTCTTTCCCATCTTCAGAGGAAGATTCTATGTGGTGAGCTTCTTGATCCGAAGTCTCATTCACTTTTTCTTTCCCCTTTGATGAAGATGACTCTGCTCTTCAGGAGTATTCGTGCTGAGGTAATGAGTCTACCTTTTGAGACTTGGCATTGTCTGTAACAATTTGAGCCATCAAGATCTAGAGTTCATTGATGGTCTCTTGCCGTGCTTTGAGCATGGTCTGTTGCTCATCAAGTCTCTTCATGAGATCTTCAGGGTTTCCTGTCATATGAGCGGAGCTCTCATGTTTTATGAAAGAGCTAGAAAACTGAGACTCTGCGATGGCTGAATGTTCACCATCAGAGTTAATTCCTTTAGCCAACTTCCGATAGTCGACAGGGGGTATAACTCCCCTTCGAGTCCGAGTGTGCTGATAGAATCCCTCGGAGTCACCATGGATCTTTTTTAAGCTAGAAGACTCTTTGGAGCTAGAGATTGATGACCTTCCCATATCAATCATATTGATAGTAACTCTAAGATATTCATCATCTGGAGTTTTCTTTTTGTGAAAACATCATCGCTTATCGGGCAAAGTGACGTTCGTCAGCCGGTCGAACACTGACTATCTTGGTTTAGGTGCATAACATTAGCATCCTGAGAGAACCGTAGAAATCAGTTATTCACATTGGCATGAACGAACGACTTGTTGCATCGATCTTTCTCTCGATAAGAACTCCCTCAAATCCATCATAGGGACACGAGGAGAGTTACTCACTGAATATGAGTTTTGATTTGGAACCCCCTACCTTTAGCTCGACAGGATTGGTTCTTGATGGACATGGATTTTGTTAAGATGCCTCAAATCCGTAGACTTCTTATGTCTGCCCATCAGTCTAGTCGTGCTACAAATAACCCAGTACGGGGGTTTCACTACTCGATCAGTGAGCCGGGGGTCCAAGGGGTAGCGAGCCCCTAGCTGGAGGGTCTGGGGGGAGTAGACGACCCCACGGAGGAGTTCGGGGCAGCACCCCGAAAGTCCACGGTGTACATAAGGTTCTGTATTAGATTTTATTACTTGGGCCAAAATTTATTGTTTGAAGTCCATGTCGATCACCCTGAACGCGACTTGACACATTGCGCAAGAGTCACATTTTAACACTGAAACGCGAGGGTCGTGTTTAGGTAACTGAACGCGAGGATCACGTTTGAGAGTGGGGATGCGAGGGCCGCGTTTGGTATTTGGAACGTGAGGTTCGCATTGAATAATTAAAATATGAGGGTTGTGCTTTAGTTGAGCTGCACGGAGCTGACACTCGCGTTCAACGAGGCCCACATTTTATTTGTGAAATGCGCCACTAAGGGTCGCATTCAGTGTGGCTCACGTGAGGCTTGTACTTGGGCACATAAATCGAGGCTCGCATTCTAAAGTAGAAACACGAAGGTCGCATCGAGGTTCATAAACACGGGGCTCGTGTTGGTTGGAGGATCAGTTTACTCAGAGTTGTGCTCATCGTAGGGACTTTCTCCTTCATCAAGCCGCGTTCTTCTTAGCCTAATTTAAGGCTTTTGCAGTGACATCACTATCTATAGTGCTCAAGCTAGTTGCAGCAATAGGCCTTTTGTGACCCGATACCATTTGTGTAGGCACGGGTGAAGGGCTTCTAACTCGATTGTCGAGTTCAGTTGGAGCTGGGTCTCCTCCTTCCGCGGATGGGCTGTATGAACAGTGAGATCCAAAGGAGAGATGTTTCTTTGGTGAGTCAAGAGAAGAAGTCTCCTTAGAGACTTTGCTCTTGCGCATAGCCTTGGGGCTTAGGGATCCTAAGGAGAGAAACTCCTCGTACTTGTTTTGGTCGAACTCCACAGTTAGAATTTTGACGGTTGATCCCAGAGATTGGTGTCAGATTGCGCCACCACTTTTTCATTAGTGAAAAAACTCATCCCCAACAGAGTTGCTATCTTTTGTTTGCGGGAAAATATTAAAAGAAAAATCGAGAAATAAACTTATATTAATCTCTCTAACTAATTTAGGAAAATAATGAATACAATCTCTCATAGTAATCTCTCTCTAACTGACATAGAAAAAAATTACATAATCTCTAATTAGTTTTCCAATTTACAAAAGGGAGAAAGATCGACGAAGACCTTCCCCTTTGTTTAAAGCTGGGTTCTTCTTGGTGGCGATCGAAATTTGATTCTTGTATCTTATTGACGATCCGAGCACTTTATTTCGTAGAACGTTAGTCTATTCCTCTTGACTTGACATCGGTAAGAACTTGCAAGGCAAGTTTTGAACTCTTAATGAGTTTAAGAACTCTAGACGAGTTTAAGAACTCTATAAAAGAGTTGATTTTAGAAAGGAAATTAATCCCTTTTAACTAAAAATAATTAAAAAACCAATCTCTAAGTTCTTCAACCGAAACACGGTTCAAAAAGCCAAGGCAAATTGCTCTAAAGCTTCAACAAAAGCCTTCACAAAAGCTCTAAAGAGTGCCGACCTCCAAGATGATCGAAAAAGGATCCTTTTGTAGCTGACTTCTCAGCTATTTATAGGGGTTTAAGGGATGTAACCGACCCCTTAAATCACTCGTCAATGAGAGTTTTAATGCCCTTAATACGTGCAAAACGATTTTGGAACCATTTACAATGTGTTTAAATGGGTCAAACGCGAGGTTCACGCTCTAGAAATGACCTTCGCGTCTAACTAATAAAACGTAGATCTGAGCTTCGCATTTGAAGCTTGGAATGCGGTAGTGAGCTCCGCGTTTTGAACTTGAAACGCGGGGGCGAGCTCCGCGTTTTGAACTTTGAACGAGGTAGTGAGCTCCGCATTTTGAACTTGAAACACGGAGGTGAGCTCCATTTTTGAACTTGAAACACGGGGAAAACCCTCACAATTTGGTTTGAAGAAATCGTTAATTTGTAATCTCTTTTTTTGAGTGTTGTAAGGATCGTCATCTTATAATCCTTGTATTCGGCTCTTTAAAATATGAGAGTCGTCAATTTGTAACTCTCATATGTTATTGTGAAGGTCGTCAGATCGTAACCTTCATCTATTGATGTGAAAGTCGTCAGATTATAACTTTTGTCTGTTGATGTGGAAGTCTTCAGATTGTAACTTCCATCATCTTTATCATGATAGTCGTCGATGTGAAAGTTGTCAGATTATAACTCTCATCATCAGTGCTTTATGGCGATCAGCTATCCGCAGTAATTTTTATCCAGCCTACAAGTCCATTTGGAGAGGAGGGTTACTCTCAATTGAGAAGACATTCTAAAAATTATAATTTTGTTACAATTAATAAAAGAACTTTTTCACCTTTTCATATTTTGCTTTCAAGAGACTAGAACCGTCTTGCAATATAATTTTTTATTTTATCTTTTATTAATATTTTTTTTTATTTTAGATATTCAAGGGGCTATAGCCCTCTTGTTTTATATTTATTTTGATGCATTGTAGGGTAAATTTACTTTTATGTCTTTATTTTTGCATTATTTTCTTGCCTTTTTATTTTATAGCATAGATTTATATTGTTGCATAGTTTAGATTTCCTTTTATGTTCATTTATTTTTGTTCATAGTTTACTCTTTAATCTTTATTCTTATTTACCTCTTTGAAGTTAATTCTTATTTTCCAACTCTTTCTTTTATTCTCTCTAGCCTAGATTTTGTTTTTTTGTTTTTATTTTTCAAGACGTGGAACTAATTCTTGTAGGAGTTCTAGAATTGTATGAAACTAGTTTGATTTTTTTATAATTTATAAATTATTCTCTTGTATTTGAAATAGTCATGTTTTAGGATAGTCAACTAGATAACTAATTGATAGAAGAAGAATTTGATAATTTATGCTTATCTTGAGTGGTTTGATAGGTTATGCGTATGAATTCTAGAATTACTATCTTGATGTTGTTCTTTTTATAAATATTAATTTTGTTTGGATGATAATTTGATAAGTTATGATTTTCTTAAGTGGTTTGATAGTCTACACTTAATAAATCTTAAGTAAAATGTGATAAAAGAGAATAATTCATAATTTCTAAGTGAAATTGACTAGTGGATTCAATTCTTGATTTCTTATATCTCTAATTGAATCCTCCAACTTTTACTTTTTTGATTTTCCTCTTTATTCTTGATTTTCTTTATTTGTTTCTTGATTTTATTTTCCTCTATTTTTTCATCTTTCTTTCTCCCGTCTTATTCTATTTTTGTTTTATCCATATAGTCACAACCACTCTCTCTCTCTCCACAACCACTTCTATCACTCCTAATTGTCCACAAAACATATAACTTAAGAACGAGTTTTGATTATTTCTTATAACATATTCCTCATAGGATCGACATTTTTCTATATTATAACTTGATAGTTATGCGCAACTTAGGTTATTATTTAATCCCTATCAAATTTTTGGTGTTATTATCAAGAAAGGTGCTTGTAATTAGAAATTTCTATTTTGGTTCTTTGATTTGTGTGTTTTAGTGTGAAGGAATAACTTTGAAGGAGAAAATTGAAGGTTCGCCTTCTAGAGGCAACAATCCTCTTGCTTATGGTGACTCATCTTTTTAGTATTTTCAATTTCACATCTTTTAGTTAGGTTCTCACAATTAGAGATAATTAGGATCCAAAATTTCTTTTTTTACTTTTGTCAGCCCTAATAAAATTCACTATCCACTTGAACGACTACTAACAAAATAATAAATTCAAATAAGAGCTCTATCTCATATTTGTTTGATTGTTAACCTTATTTAAAAAATAAAAAAAATTCTTTTTGCATACTTTATAGTTATTTTAACTCCTAGGGTTGTATTGCATATAGTTCGTTGGAATTCACCTAAGTAGTTTGAGCATCTAGTTTTAACATAGACTTGAAAATACTTTTGAGGGCAATATACCCTAATCAAGATAATGTGATAAAATTCATCACCCTTTTCTTTTTCCACAAATCACGAATTCTTCACTAAACAAACCCAAGCATTTTACAACTCATTAGACGTTGGCCCCTAAGGATTCAAGCTCATTAAGGAATAAGAAAATTTTAAGTGAACCAATTTAATTTTACTTGAATCTGTTGGTGTTTAAGGCAAGGTTTAGGGGTTGCGTAAAGCACTCCGTAAGGAATGATGTACTTAATTGGTCTTTGACCTCTCTCTAGTACTATATTTACTTGGCTAACTATTTGAGTAACATTAATCTTTTCACTAAATGAGTTTTTGGATAGAAGCTGGTCTAGTTGAGTCGAGGCTTAACCCTAAAAAAAAAGAATGATTGTTTCAAAGTGGTTACTTTTGATTTGTTTTACTTAGATTTTTATTTTATCATTCTTTTCTTCTCTCATTAATCTTTTAGGTCTTTTATTTTTTCTTTTTATTTAAGATAAAAGAAACTTAACTAACTTTTATTTTGTTCGGAACTTTTTCCTAATTTCTTTTTAGTAAAAAAAGTTCTTAAATTTTTTTGGTGTATGCAGGTTTGTATTAGGAACAATACCAATTATTTAATCTGTGTTGAACCAATTTTTGAGTCTAAAACCAATAAAAAATCCTAATCCACTCGTTATTCAAGACATATATAATCTCGAAGAAAATAATAAGTCAAACCCAAATTTTGAGGAAATCTTTAGTGTGGAGCTAAAAATACTAGAATCAGATCAAGTCTTTCAGAACGAAGGAATTACGTTAGATACAAATTTTAGCCTTGAAGAACTTTTCACTGATGAGCTTAGATTCTTTAAAAATATACAACAACCATATTTTCCAACCTCAACCATGAATCTTGGATTTGAGAAAAATTTTAAAGAAGAGCTGGCTGTGTTAAAATAAACTTTTATTAATAAGGAATCCAAGCTCAAATTTGAGGATAAGAAATTCAAAATGCATAACAACATTGATACATATATTCAATTACTATAGAAATTATTAAAAACTGCAGAGTATACAGAGTTTAAGCACATTTTTGAGTTTATCATTCTAGATTTCTTCAAAATTTGAGGTAGAATTTTTAGCAATAAGGTAAGATTTAATGTAGAATATGAGTTATTTATTTTTAATTTGTCATTCTATATTTTTATTTTTTGTCTCATAATAATACAAATAATGAAATTTTTTTTCTCTCATTTGAGAGTTTCTTATTTTTTTTGAAAAAAAGGAAAACTAAAGAAAAAGAAAAAGAAAAAAGATATAATTTTTTTTCTGAAAATGATAAAATTTTGACTTCATCATCTCAAAGGTAATTACAGTTTTTCTCTTTGTTCTAGATCAAACGGACAAATATAAATGGTTCATTTCTTATCTGCTTTACTTTGTGCTTCATTTCTTATCTGCAAATGTTGATTCCATCTTACTAAGCCTAAGTTGACCGAGTAATTAAGCCCGAGTAGTATTTTCATACTTAATCTCAGTTGATTCCATACTTTCTCTTCCTCCACAAGCCGAGCGGGAGATGCTTCATCAAGAATGATAATCTCAGTTGGCTTAGGGTGGGAAGCGCTTCGCGCTAGAGGATGTTGGTCAACTTTTGGGATTGAGGCAGAAGAATTTGCTTTAACTCCTCCTTCCAACACCGCCCAAGCCAACTCGGAATTTTTTTGAGGACTTTGGCCACTCACTTTCCCCAGCCTTCTCCTCTCTTCTTCTCCTGTCTCTTGGCCTGGGTAGTAGCATTCGGCCTTGCTAGTCGAGTTTCTATTTTGGCTACGTTTGTCTCCACCACCTCAACCTCCTCAGGAGCTAGCTCACCCCTCACGTGCTTTTGGGGCTTAATTGCTGACACTAGTTGTGCCTCATCTAACTCTTTAAGGGGAAGTGCCATGACTATAGATTGGACTTTATCCTCCTCGATCAGCGACACACGAGATATGCCAACTACTCGGAGGATAGCTGACTTGAAGAGGTTGTTGATCTCCCTTGATCCGGTATAAGCTCAGACCTTGTCAAGCCCCCGATTCTCCTCATCCGTAAGCAGGACTGGTTTCAGCACATCATTCTTGAACTTTCGCCAAGTCGGGTAGAGTAGGATGGGGTCGGCCCCAAAACCCACATGAACTTCTCCTTCCAATATTTATTTGAATCAAGAGTGTTTTAGACGAGTTTGGAGCCGCCCAAGTTCAAGAGATAGGAGATAGTAGTGCCCTTCCTTCTTGGCTGTCTTGACGTTGACCAGATGGCCCAGCAAATGTGGAATCGACATAGCACTAACTCAATGGCAGATCACAACATATACCACCAACGTAGTGATCGAGTTCAGCTTGATCCAAGAAGGGGATACTCCCAAAGCTTCACAAACTTGACGGATGAAAGGATGCAGTAGTAGATGGAGTTCGTACTCCAAATGCTTCAAGTAAATCAGAGCTTATCACCGCCATGGTGATATACAACCCCTGACCTCTCTGGCCCGATAGAGTGAAGGCTTTAGGGAGGTCGAAGCGATCATAATAAGCTTCAAGATCTGTTACGTAGATTTTTGAACAAGATAGGTGGAGGAGGTTGATCCTCATCTTATTGTAGTTAGAAGTGGAGGTAGGGAAAGCCATCACAGTTTGTCAAAGTTTTTTTTAGAAACCGTTCCACACAGAGAACTAGGGTTTTTTGAGATCAGGTGGCATATAGTTGTAAAAACTAAGCTCTTCTTAGAAATGGGCTATATGTAGGCTCAAACAAAGACATGTGTTAAGATCAGAGCGTCCGACTTGATCTAGAACAGATGGCTGAGATCGACCTTGGAAGTCGAACTGCCCATACGAGAAATGAAGCGCTGCCCGTTGATCAATATTCCACCCCTCTCGCAAGTCGAAGAAACAATGACATATCATATCTGCTGACGTCAAAAGGTCACTTCAACAGCAGCTAGTCGCTTTCCTCATAAATGCGCCTTAGGAGTCTTAGACCGACAACCGTTTAACTTTCACCCATACTTAGTCAGCTGGGCTCGAGTGGAAGGGGGCCATTGTTATAGGTTGCAAAATAACTAAGTATTAATCTTTTTTGGGGAGCCGACACGTGTCCTGCTCCACACCAGATCAGACATGATCGAAGCTCAGATGACTCGAACCGCTCTTGTGGCCGACTCTATCGGCCGACAACATGCGTGATCAACTCGAGAGGCGATACTTATCAACCCTCTCTCCAAGTTGAGCCCTCAAGACTTCACACTCTGCTCGCTACATCAGCCGACAACTTGTGTAGCCGACTAAAATGGCATGTGTTTGACGGCTTTTAGCTCGACGACTAGAGAAATAGCGTGTCCTCAAACCCCTCGTCGACAACCAACTGCCCTTGCATTAAATACTCTAACAAAGTCGTCATTGCTCTAGCCATCATAGTCTTTATAACTCATCAGACCTGGTCACCAAGCACCTATTGTCTTCCCCACAATAAATGACTGGATGACTCATCTTCACCAGTGGCCGACACCTGTCAGCTATCTGCCGAGTTAGCTACCTTCCTGGATTTAGCTCTAGTTACCTATCTGTTCTTCTGATCCATTATAAAAGTAAACCATGTAGCTCAAGGTAACTCTCTGGTCTTTTCATGCAATTTTGAAATCTTCTTCATCACCTCATATTTTCCCACTCAAGTTCGTATACTTACTTGATTATCAAAGGAACAACTAGAGAACCAAACTCTGGTCTCTTATGAGTTCTTCATGTGTAGGAAAGAACAGCAGACTCCCAGACTAGCCGTCTGAAGTAGCTTGAGGACCCTAACCTAACACTAATCCCTAAATAAAACCCTTCTCGATAACTGACATCAACAAGGACCAACCCCTTGTAATGTAAGTTTTTAATTTTCTATTTTATTTTTTTGTTTTAGAGTTGCATGTTTTATGAATTTATTTTCTTGTCTTTAATTTCTTATTTGGTAAATTAGATTTGTTGCTTTGTAGTGTATATTTACTTCATGTTTTTATTGTGTAGATTTATTTTCTGGCTCTTTTATGCTTTAATATTCTATTTCTTTCTTTTATTGCTAGTAGTTTAGATTTTACTTCTTGTTCTTTTATGCTTAATAGTGTAGATTTTATTTGTTTATTTTTATTTTGTAAAATCAGTAGCTAATTCTTGTGGGAAATCTGTGATTGTGTAAAACTTGTTAATTTCTTTTATGGTTTATAGATTGCTCTCTTTATGCTTTAAATTGATCATTTTTAGGATAAACAACTAGAGAACTAATTGTTAGAAAAATAATTTGATAATCTATATTTATTTAGAGCGGTTTGATAGGTTATGCTTATTCATTTCTAGGATTATTATCTAGTCACTTATTCCTTTCATGAATGAGAATTTTTTATTGAATGATAATTTAGCAGATTATACTTTCTTTAAGCGGTTTGATAATCTATACTTTATAAATCTAAAGTAGAATATGATAAAAATAGAGTAGTTCATAAATTCTAATTGACATTAACTAGTAAATTCAATTCAAGATTTTTAACTTTTACACTTGTTTATTCACCAATTTTTCTTGATATAAATTTTCTCCTCCTCTCTTGATTTCCCTCTTCTTGATTTGTTTTGTTGATTTTTTCACTTCTTCCTCCTCCTATCTCTTCTCTTGTTTTCATTCTTTTTAGTTTCTCTTTGTTTTCTTTTTCCTCCTCTTTTTCTTCCCTCTTTTTTTTTTAGTGTTTTCTGTGACAAATTTCTCTCTACATCTCTTTGTGCTTTCACTCTTACCCCTTTTTATCCATACTTTTCTAGAACTAAATTTAGAATTTTCAAACACACACATTTATCATGGATTTAATATCTATACTATCCTATAGCTTGATAGTTATAGTCTTACAACTTGCATGTTTTTATGCTGATCACATGCTCTGTAGAATTGGTAGACATTCAAAGAGGTAAGTACCATCATTATAAGAAAATAAAATCACACCGTGGGAAGAATATTGGATGGAGTAATCTACATATCACTCCTTTTTAGAACTTCGAACTTTTCGATCATTTATAGAAATGCTTTATAGTAGTGCTGGCTATATACTAAGATCATTTACATATGTTGAATTCCATTAGACATAATTTAGCGGGTTAACTGCGGATAGATCGCTGTATTGTCAATTGTTGGAGATAGATCCCTTCTTTGGAGAATTTTTTTTACCCTTTCTAACTGTCTATTGTGGTAAGAAATATTCCCGTAACAACTGGTATATCTTCAGATGACGGCACTCTTTTCGGCTGCCTTTAGGTGAACATCCGCAAGCAATAAAATTTCACTCGGAGTCTTCCTACAACAATATTATAACTCTTTTAGCGGGCCTATTTGCAACAATATTAGAACTAGATGGATGGTAAGTTTAATTTGGTAATAGTACATTGGATCTATCTGTAACTAACCCAATTTCAAAAGTAGACTTAAAAAAAGTAAGGTCAAGACAATCATCAAAATTTCACCAATAAAAAGGATATCAAATTTGCAGGAGTATACGTACGAGTTACTGGAATCACATGAAAACGTTGCAGTTTTGATAGGAGCACACATAAATTAGTAAAATGATATGATGTTGTGATTTTCACATGCTCTGATGGAACAAATTAACAAGATGGATCTCATCTTTAACAAATATCTTATTTGCTCATTATACATGATGAAATACCATGTCATACTCGTTTTTCACTTATGGGGTTATAGCATACAAAGGTGAAGCCAGGTTCACATGGCAAATAGGTCACAATTATCAGTAAACACTTTTTCTGTTACGATAAAACACAAATAATATTAAAAGTTTTAACTAGAGTATAGTTACAATTAATTCTTTTGAAATTGTATTTAGGATTTAGACGCAGTTGATATATGAACATGCTATTTTCCAATCTAAGAAAATAAAAGGGTTTAGAGAGATCTAGTATTTTGTAGTTTTGAGCTAATTAGAAACGCATTTTACCTCAAATATATGTTGCTTTGCCATTGATTGCATACGCGTTGTCCACTTGATTTAACAAAATGAGTTAGCTATAAATAGAGATAATGAGATTCACTTGTGTTGATTGACTAGCTTGATGAACCTCGCCACTAATTGCACTCTTAGATGTCATTTAATAAAATTTGGTATAGATTCAGGAGAGGCTCATTATTAATGTTGCAGCTTTGGCATCGGCAGTGCAATAATTTAAAATCTAATTTTTTTATTTCTTTCCCTATCTGTTTATATTTTGGGAAAATTGCTTTTAGGCCCCAAATTTGAACTTTCAATGTGTCCCAACCCCTCCTTTTTTTTAATGTGCTTTAGCCCCTTTTTTTTGAAAAAAAATATGCCCAAGGCCCCTCCATCATGATTTCAACTCATACCAGTTGTTGATTAGACATGCCAGTTCATGATTAGACATGTCAACTGGCTTAAATCCCAAATTTACCATCCTTTTTCTCATGCCAGCGGATGTTAACTCTTACAGCTAACATGTTAACTCTTACAACTAACATGTTAACTCTTACAGATAACATGTTAACTCTTACAGCTAACATGTTAACTCTAACAGTTAACATGTTAACTCTTATTAATGTGCCCACGTGAAGTTCCTCGGGACGACGCAGACGGCAGAACAGGGGAGGGGGCAGAGGGGGACCGGAGGAGGAGGAGGGAGGTGTAGGGAGAGGTGCAGCGGGGGTGGGGAGGGTGGGGAGGCTGGGGAGGGGAGGGAGGCTCGGGGGAGAGGGTACGGGGGAGGTGCAGTGGGGGAGTGAGGTGGGGTGGGAGGGAGAGGGGAGGGGAGGGAGGTGGCGTGGGGAGGGAGGCGGTGTAGGGTAGAGAGGTGGGGGGCTGGGGAAGGGCGGAGGGGAGGGGAGGGGAGGGGAGGGGAGGGAGGCGGTGTGGGGTAGGGAGGTTGGGGGCTGGGGAAGGGCGGAGGGTAGGGAAGGGAGGCGACGTGAGGGAGGGAAGTTGCGTGTGGGAGGGGAGGGAGGCGGCATGAGGCGGCGTGGGGAGGGAGGCGGCGTGTAGGAGGGGAGGGAGGCGGCATGGGGAGGGAGGTGGG
>BQKN01000089.1:838337-879840 GCA_022839385.1 Asparagus kiusianus
GAGGTTGGGGAGGGGAGAGAGGCGGCGTGGGGTAGGGAGGTGGGGGGTTGGGGAAGGGGGGAGGGGAGGGAGGCGGCATGGGGTAGGGAGGTGGGAGGCTGGGGAAGGGGGGAGGGTAGGGGAGGGAGGCGGCGTGGGGGAGGGAGGTGGCGTGTGGGAGGGGAGGAGGCGGCGTGGGGAGAGAGGCGGCGTGGGGTAGGGAGGTGGGGGCGGGGGAGGGAGGCGGCCCGGGGGAAGGGGCAAAGGGGGACCGACAAAGGAGGAGGAGGAGGGAGGTGAAGGGAGGAAAAATCGGAATTTTGGACTGGAGGGGTCTGGACGTAATTTTTGAAAAAAGAGGGGCTGCAGCACATTATGGAAAGTAGGGAGAGCTGCAGCACAATAGAAAATAAGTTTTGGGGCCTTGAAGCAATTTTCCCTTATATTTTTATCTACAACTTTTAGTACATAATCCTCAAAAATAACCTTCGAAACAATTACATTTTCAAAAAATGTGCATAAATACAATCTTGGGAGCAAAAAAAGGGGGCCCATGGCAACATCGTAATCAGTGAGTATTGTGTTTGTGAGGCAAGATCAAAGCTCGATCCGTGAGTACAATCTTGGGGGTGAGGTGTGATGCCTTGGCTGTTCTGAAAAAAGAAGAGGAGAGAGATTGTCGGTGCTCCCCTCGGAGTATTTAATGATTGGGATTTGGGACGGGATAATAAAAGGTTGCGACAAAGCTACTGCATGAATATTGCAGTACTCCGTATGCTTTAGCCATGAGGAGCGGCGATTAGAGAGGGGAGTTTTTTTTTTCACCCGTAACTTTTTTAGGTCCCTTGGATTAGATTTGAACATTTTATTTCACTAATGGCTGAAATAGTCTCAAAAGAAAATACATAGGGGAGCCAGGAGGGAGCATATGATCTAAACCCTTAAAAACAAAACTTAACATCTGCTAAGTATTGCATTAAGAAAACACCATTCTTTCTAATGCAAGGGAGACTCAATCTATTGCCGGTCAAAACAATCCTAACATTTCAAGGAAAATCCAACTATGAATTGAAAATACCAAGATTGTAATTTCTACCTCCATTTTATGCTAACCTAATAGCTTCCCTATAAATGTGATGGATGATATAAAAACATGGTAGATAATAAATCATATTGCCTGTTGATAATAGTGTATTGTAGTGAGTTTTAGTCTCACATTGGTTGTGAGAACACACCTCACCCTCCTCTACTAGTATAAATATATGTGTACACTCAATATTCAACTCAAGGAAAATTTACCCAAGACTCTCTCTCTCTCTCTCTCTCTCTCTCTCACTTTATCATGGTATCAGAGCTAGAGTTATTATTATTTTCCTTCCAATAAAATTTTTTAACGCTTCTGCATTCTTTTGCCAAATCTTGGCATTGCTGCTTTGCTGTCATTTAACGTTTTTTTACGTTCCTCTTCCAGATTTTTGGTCTTGCCGCTTTGTGGCCTCTTAACGCGTTTCGCGTTCTCGTATTCAAGATCGTTTCTCGGTCTCAATTAACGGCATCGCCGTTTCAAGCCGTCTTTCGGCCTCAAACAAACGACATTTCCGTTTCACAGTCAGTAATGGTATCACCGTTTTAATCCATCTTGACGTCTCAACGTCTTAACATCGACATTAATCCGTTGTAGGTCTCCGGCGTGAGCATCAGATCTGGCCAATCTTCGAGCCACCTTGGTCGCCGGTTGCTTCTTTTTTTTCTTAGATTTGACAATGAGTGTAACCTTCGGGTTCAAATTTAACCTTTGGGTTCTTATATTTTAACCTTCGGGTTATTCCATTTTAACCTTCGGATTTCTACACTAACCTTCGGGTTCTCCTTTAAACATTCACGTTTCGTTCAAGGATTATTATCTTGAACTTTGAATTGCTGCTATTATGGCCTCTTCACTGGCACCTGCTTCTCAAGATCGGTCTAAGTTCTTTTGTACCTATTGCAAGAAGGAGGGACATCTTTTTGAGACATGTTTCCAGCTTCATCCTGAGTTACGCTCCTCAGGAACTAGCCGTAGTTAGTGATCCCCTCAGTCCTGATCCTCTAGTGCACCAGGATTACCGGTCAATGTTATGCATTCTACTACTTTAGACCCTACCATTCAAGATATTGTAGATATTAGTCGTGAAATTGCGGCTCTTTAGCATACCACCTCTCCATCTGCTGCAAAACTCTCTGATATTCTCCGTCAAATTGAGGCACTTCAAGCTATTGCAAATATTAGCCGTTAAATTGTGGTTCTTCAGCATACCACCTCTCCATCTGCTGCATAACTTTCTAATATTCTCCATCAAATTGATGCTCTTCAGCATAGAGCCTCTACATCTACTACACAACTCTCTGGTATGCGTCTTGTTGGTTCCTCAGCCAACCATTTGGTCTCTGGTATGAATGATCTCTGGATTTTTGATTCTGGCTATTCCTTTCATATGACTCGTAATGCCTCCCTCTTATCTTTTGTCTTCACTTCCTCTTCTCTTCCTCCTATCTACACGGCTGCTGGACAACATTTGTCTATCACTCAGTATGACTCTATCACCCCATAAACTGACTTATCTGGTCATCTAACTCTTGGCCCTATCTATGTGGCTCCTCAGCTGTGTTTGAATTTAATTTATGTTATCTCCTTATGTGTGGATGGTCTACTTGTCACATTTTCTTCTGGTACTTGTATTGTACATGATCCACAGACGTGCAAGACTATTAGGGCTGGTCGGAGGAGACACAAACTTTATTTTCTAGAATATCTTCACCTTTCAGAGTCCATACGTCAACATTCTCTTGTTGCTTCTGTAAGTCCAAAATCCTCTATCTTACTTTCCGCAGATTTGTGGCATAGACGACTTGGTCATGTGTCTCATAAAAGGCTAGAAAGTCTTATCCAGTCCAGAGTACTTGGTCCTGTATCCTCTCATTCTCATATTGAGTCATATACCGGTTGTAAATTGACTAAATTCACTGCTCTACTATTTCCAACCAGTACATCTATTTTCACTTCCTTATTTGATTTGATCCATTCTGATATCTGGGAGCCAACTCCTCTGCCTTCTTCATCTGGCTACTTATATTATGTTAGTTTTACCTACTTTAATTTTTCGTTCTGACTGTGGCAAAGAGTATCTATCCTCTACCATGTGCTCTATCATGTCCTCTCATGGGACTATCTTTCAACAGTCATGTCCCTACACTCATGAGCAAAATAGTATTGCTGAATGCAAACATCGTTATATTCTCGATATCGCTCGATCCATGCTCATTTCTTACTCTGTTTCTAGTTGTTTCTGGGCTGAGGCCATTCTCACTGCTACTCATGTCATTAATATCACTCCATCTAGCTCTCTTTTTGGTGCTACTCCTCATAGTCGTGTTTATTTTCATTCTTTCTGTTATGATCTGGTCTGCGTTTTTGGTTGTCGCTATTTTATTCTTTTGCCATCTCATGAACGTGATAAATTATCTTCTAGAGCTGATCTTTGTGTCTATTTAGGAATTATTTTGGAACATTAAGGTTATCATTGTTATGATCCTGCATCTCGTCGAGTTCATATATCTCAACATGTTCAGTTCGAAGAGGATTCTCTATTTTTTTCTGCTTCCGATGATTTTAATTTCCTCCACACTACTGATTGTTCTTCTCCACCAGCTACATCACCCACTTCCTTACCTCAGTTCTCCTTTCGAGATCTCCCTGAAATCTCTCCATCTCCTTTTGTTGACTCTCCCTCACCCGAGCTTTCTCTTCCACCATCTGATCCATATGCCGTAGACACGACACTCACTCCAGAAAGTACTATTGACCTCTATGCACCTGCACCAGCATCTCCCCCACCTGAGGTTCCTCTTGTTCTTCATCGAGGAAAACACCCACATGTCATGCCTGCACGGTATGCTTCGGTTACGTCCTATTCATCTATCTTTCATAATTTTCTTGCTACCGTTCATACTATAATTAAGCCAAAGTCCTTTCAAGAGGTCGTTTAATTTCCAGAGTGGTGACAGGCTATGGTTGAGGAATTTTAGGCCTTTCAGCAAACACATACCTGAGATGTTGTTCCCTGTCCCCCTGGCTTCTCTTTAGTTGGCAGTAAATGGGTTTATAAGGTCAAGTATCATCTTGATGGCACCATTGAATATCAGAAAGCTCGTTTAGTGGCTCGAGGTTTTACTCAACAACAAGGTATTAATTATGAGGAGACATTTGCTCCTGTTGCTCAGATGCCCACCGTTCAAACTCTTCTTGCGGTCGCTACTGCTCATCATTGGCCCTTATACCAGATGAATGTCAAAAATCCTTTTCTCCATAGCTCTTTATCTGAGACAGTATATATGCAACCGCCTCCGGGGTCTAATATTCCTACGGGACATATATGTCTCATTTGCTGTGCTGTTTATGGTCTCAAGCAGGCACCCCGTGCTTGCTTTTAGTGTTTTCGTGATGTCGTGCTCAAGACGGGCTTTATGGAAAGTCATTAAGATGCTTCTCTATTTGTTCGAACTACATCACGTGGCAGAGTTTTATTACTTATCTATGTAGATGATATGATCATTACAGGTGACGATGTGGCTGGTATACAGTACACAAAATATGAGTTGCAAGAACAGTTCCATATGAAGGATCTTGGATCTTTTGATATTTTCTTGGTCTAGAAATTTCTCAAGACCCGCAAGTTGTACTACTGTCTCAACAATTTATCTCTTGGATATTCTAGATCAATCTGAGCTAACTAACGATGGAACTGTCGATACCCACTCCAACAGAATGTCAAACTTCGCTCTACTGATGGTGAGACTCTATCTGATCCTACCTGATATCGACATCTTGTTGGCCAGTTGGTCTATCTGTGCATCTCTCAACCAAATATCTCTCATGTTGTTAGCATTGTCAGTCAAATTGTTAGTGCCCCACGTTCTGTACACCATGCTTCCTTATTACGGATTCTTCGGTATCTCTGGGGTACTAGCACTCGCTCTCTTCTGTTTTCTGTTATATTCAAGTTAGAGTTTTGTGCATATTCTGATACTGATTGGGCTAGTGATCCCACTACCAGGAAGTCTACCATAGGTTATTGTATAATTTTCTTGGTGATTCTCTAATTTCCTAACGGAGTAAGAAACAAGATGTTGTTGCTCTTTCCAGCACTGAGGCAGAGTATCGTGCAATGTCCATAACAGCTAAATAGATTATTCATATTCGTCGTCTTCTTAGTGATTTTGGTATTTCTGTTATGACTCCTACTCCCTCCACTGTGATAATAAGAGTATCATCCAGATTGTTAATAATCTAGTATTTCATGAGAGGACCAAACATATTGAGATCGACGCTCATTTTGTCCGTCAACAAGTTATCAAGGACAAGACAATTCTACTTCTTCATGTCTCATCCGCTGACGAGCTTGCAGGTTTCTTCACAAAGGCCTTACCTGTTCATCGGTTCCTGTTTCTTGTACGCAAATTCATTTTGTTTGATCCAACATGAGTTTGAGGGGGGCTGTTGATAATAGTGTATTGTAGTGGATTTTAGTCTCACATTGGTTGTGAGAACACACCTCACATTCCTCTATTTGTATAAATATATGTGTACACTCAATATTCAACTCAAGGAAAATTTATCCAAGACTCTCTCTCTCTCTCTCTTACTTTATCATTGCCATTGATATGATAAAGAGAGGAACCCATAATATGATTTTATAATTCTATTTGAACAATACCATTAGACAGGAAACTTGATAACAAAAAAACAAGGGAATGCCCTCATTTCTTTCGAGATATTAGGAATTTTTTACTAAAAAATATGGTTGAGTTAGTTGATCATAATTCTATAACTAAGTATAAATAGATATATTCCTTGGTTAATATGTTTATTGACTTTATTCTATGGAACAGGTACATGCTAACTATAATTCATGGAAATAGAAAAAAGTTTATATAAGACTCCAAACAGTAACCCACCGCGACAGTTGAGAGGTTCCATTAACGACTTCCATGATTTTTGGTTCAATTTCAGGCTAAATTAAAAAAAAAAGAATCTAGAAAGTCATACAGGAAGAAAGCAAAATGTGAAGGGTATTTCACTAATTTGCATAAGTTTATGCAGTTATATTAAGTTAGTTTGCACTGGAATTTCTAATTGTTGTACAAATTCTTATTTATTGCGGTGATTTATATATTAAATTGCTAGTAGACATGTCATCATTCTCCTTTTTCCTATTACTCTCAATAAAAAAGTGCTCTATAAAGTTTTTTTTTTTCATGCTTATGGTGTTAATTACAAGCCTCCTTCTATATTGTTGGGCTTCGTAATTATCTAATTCTTGTTCTAACTGATTAGATATGACTAGTTTTGGATTAGATCATTCTCTCTCATTTGTATTTAGTAAGAGACTAGATCCTACACTCTCAGGTTCTTGTCGTAACTGAATATATAGAACATAACATTAGTCAACATAGAAATTGTATATCTCTTAGTTAGAGATGAGACTTTATCCTCCCTTTTTTAGGTCTTTCTGTTATGCATAGAGCTCTGTAAAAAGCAAACTAGATCAATGCAAAACTCCACGAACTACCCACTCTTTTGTGATTTTTTTATTTTTATTTTTATCTTTTTTTTGATAGCACACTCTTTTGTGAATTATAGCTAGAGAGTTAGTAGGAGTTGATTAACTACTTTGTGATCCGTGAAGGTCATGGATCTTTTGTCTGATGCTTGACATTGCATGTTAGTTAGAGTGGATTATCCATAAGCTGGCCCAAAATGCTTCCCCACATCCTCCTTCATGATCAGTATATGTTAGCTCCAGAGATGGTGTGGGTTGGTTCAATTATTCTTTCCTTTTTGAACTAATTTTGGATAAGCTTTGTATATAAATTAAAAACTTGTCTAATGAATTTTGTTAGCAACTTGTCTAAATCATAACAAAGACGAATGTTGCATAACAGGATGACAACAGCTAATATAGTATGGTTTTTGAAAGATACTTTGCTTCAAGTGGTGCAAAACCAATCTATAATTGTTACAAAACATATCAAAAAACCAGAAATAGAAACTATAGCTCAGAAATTTTTTATGATGCATCTATTATTTTTAAAATAAAGTACAAATTCTATTGATGTGATTAATTAGACTTAACACAGATACGATTCAAAAATATTACATCCATAATAAAATAGAGTGGAAGAATATGATTTGTGTAACTAACCTCAAAAAATTTAGAATAAAAAACAACAGGGAGTAACTAATAGGCTTTTGTGGAGTTTATCTGTAGAATTAAATACAAATAATAAATAACGGTACCAACAAAAATATATTACACAATGAAACAAAGATTTAACGTGGTTCAGTATATCATGCATACATTCATGGAGCAATCTAGAGAGAAATATTTCACTAATACAAGTTCTGAAAGCGACACCTAAACTTTACGATTAAATCACGAGAGAAAATACAATGTTATCTTTAGCGTACTAAGAACCTAGAACCCGTCTCAATACAAACCCTTAACACCTGCAGAGAAACCAACATTATACTCTTAACACATTGTTATTCTATAAAAAATGGCGTTTAAATCACTACAACCGAATAATCGAACCGAACAAGCTGAAATCTCAGTTATTTCTCTCCTCTCCTCCCCCCCTCCGCAAGAATAGGGCCCAATATATTTGCTCTATTTTTGTCACAGATTCGTTACCGGGTTCTTGTGAATCTTTTTTAATAAGGAATAGTTAACGCCAGGTCCTTGAAGGCCTATTCAACTTTACGTAGGCCCTTCACATTCTTTTCTTATAAGGATCAATATGTGGACCTGATTTTTGTGGACCCACAAAACATCTTCCCCTCTAGCCTAATGAGAGGAGTATGCCAATCTATGACTCCTCATCGGGAGTCTATGCTCGAGAGTCCATGTCAACCAATTACCAACAAACTCGATCTTCTCTCTAGAAATAGTCTTCGTCAAAAAATCTGCTGGATTCTCATCAATGTGAATCTTCTATAATTTTAGCTTCTCTTTATCAACAGCTTCTCTAAGCCAATGATATATCACATTAACGTATTTTGTTTTGTAGTGAAATGTATAATTTTTGCTCAAATTAAGAGAAATCCGATTGTCAATGAAAACATGATATTCATCTTTTTGCAAGCCTAGCTCCAATAGAAATCTTTCAACCAAACTATCCCTTTATTTGTATCTCTATATCCTGGATTGCCAAGATATAGCTCCCCTTGCAAAAGTGAACAACTAACTGTTAGGTCTCATGTTATGAGCCTACATCCTCTAATCTTGTTTTGATGATTACAAACAATTTCTAATATTGTTTGTCTAGTATTTATATTTTCTTATTAGGTATTGTAGACAAATAATATGTTGGAGGTTGGATGGATTGAGCCTTGATAAACACGTAAAATATGCATTATCTTAGTGTGTTTCAAACATGATTTACAGAAGTTTAATGCATATTTCGTGTTTAGATCAAGGATACTGTTGTTGTTTATGTTCTTATGTATAGGTATTGGCTCAAGGTTGAAAGATTCGATGATCGTTGGAAGTTGAATAAGAGTTTGAAGCAACAACAAGATTTCGAATGCATGGTTCGTGAAGAAAATGGATGCATGAGTATGAAGAACTAGAATTTCGACCATGATAAAATTTGAATTCGAAAAATCTTAAAAGATAACAGTTGTAGATCTTTTCAACAGGTTTCCAATGCAACTTGAATCACCTTATTCCGATGTCGAACACAAAAGTTATAGCCAAAATACAGAAGACTATACAGACAAGCACAAAATTAGCAAAACAGATTCCACCACACCCTGGTGTGGTGCGCGCCACACCCATGGCGCAGACCTTATCTTATTCCAGATTTTTTAGGGACATATAAATAGATATTTTGATTTAGGGTTTTGATATCTTTGGTTATGTTCTCTTAGCCGTCAATTAGCAACTATTTTAGAGTTCAAGTATTGAAGGAAGGCACTAATTTCTTGTAGAAGATTGGATTGCAAGTTCTTATTTTGAATATTTCAACTAAAAGACAGGTTAATTCTTTTCTCACTTTGATTTATTTCTTCTTATGATTGATTTGCATAATTACTTGATGTATTCTCTTATTCCAATCATGTGTGAGTAGATTTCTTGTCTAGGATTGGGAAAGAACCCAACTTTTTGGTGATTGATGATGAATTAATATATGTTCTTGGTGAATGTTTAAATCTTTAAACTTAATTTTTAGTGTTTTAATTTTGTTGATTCATTTGATCACCGTATTAGCAATCATATGTAATTAATTGAAAGACTGAAAGGTGAAGATTAATACCAGATCTCTAGAAATTAAGCAGGGAAGTCGAACCACGAAAGTAGGCTAGATTCCTTGGGGATTTGATTTGGATTAGCATAAAACTTAATGAGTTTAATTTAATCTTGATTCCATGAAAGTAGGTTAATTAAGATTAATTAGGCACGATCTTTAGACCTTGAAAGAGGCTTTAGATTAATTTAGGTTAATTCACCATTTCTAGATTAAACCAACACTGGGAACTAAAATAGTTCATCATTGAGTATCGAAATTGTGGTGAAAACCCAATCCTGGCCCTTCATTATATTGAATTCCACCTGATTAGCTATTTATTTTATTTCTTTTAGTCTCTTATAATTTACTCATTAGTTTAGCTAGACAAATAACGTGAATTTGGTAATTAACCCCTAATCCCTATGGGATCGACCTTGATAGCTACAACGAGTCTATGCGCTTGTAGATTTTTCCTATCAAGTTTTTGGCGTCGTTGCCGGGGACTACGGTGTTAATATTGAGTGCTTACGTTATTAAACTAGACTAGATTTTTTTTATATTTTCTTTGCTACTCACTTTCTTTTATGCAAGGGCATCAAACAGAAGTTCACAACGAAAACAATACTGAACTATCAGTGGCTCTTGAAGAGATACGAAGGTATATAACGGAGCAAAGGAACAAAGAACAAGCTACAATGGGTGATCAGAATCAGCTTTTTAAGGATTTCGCTGCCCCAAATGCTCAAGGCACGCATTCGAGTATTACAAGCCCCACTGTTGAAGCTAATAATTTTGAGCTAAAACCATCACTGCTCTTAATGGTTCAGCAAAATCAGTTTAGAGGAGGTGCTACTGAAGACCCGAATCTCCACCTGTCAATTTTCTTGGAGTATTGCGACACTTTGAAGTTTAATGGAGTGACCAATGATGCTATTCGACTCAGATTATTTTTGTTCTCTTTAAAGGACAAGGCTAGGGCTTGGTTGCACTCATTGCCTGCTGGGTCCATCACCACTTGGGATCAGTTGTCCAGGGTATTTCTTGCAAAGTATTTCCCCCAAGTAAAATAGCACAGATGAGGAACCAGATCACAAGCTTTGTACAGAAGGAAGGAGAGTCACTCTATGAAGCTTGGGAACGCTACAAGGAATTATTGAGGATGTTCCCTCACCATGGACTGGAGAAGTGGTTAATTGTTCACACCTTCTACAATAGGCTCACTTACAACACTCGGATAACTGTTGATGCTGCTGCAGGAGGAGCTTTGATGAACAAAACAATAGATGAGCCATACACTCTCATTGAAGACATGGCTCAAAATCACTATCAATGGGTGAATGAGCGGGCTTAGACATCAAAAGGAGGAAAGTATGGAATCGATGATTTAGATCATATATCCTCTAAAGTTGATGCTTTGTTTAAAAAAGTTGAAAACTTGAGTATTAATTCTGTGGCGTCCACTTCAATTGCATGCGAGATATGTGGTTATGCGGGTCATTCTGCACTTGAATGTCAATTAGGAAACCCATCATCCCTTAATTCTTCTGGTAATGAACATGTCAAATATGTTAATAACTTCAATCAGAAGGGAGACCCTTTCTCCAACACTTATAATCCGGGGTGGAGGAATCATCCTAATTTTTATTATAAAAACCCACCTGGAAATTCCATGCCCGCATCTAATTTTGGTCCACCTGTTTTTTGTGCTCCTCAATCCAATCTCCCTCCCCAAAGGTCTAATTTGGAAAATATGATGGAAAAGTTTGTGATGACTCAGTCGAAATTGAATGAAGAGTTTAAGCAACAACAACAAATCACGAATAAGGTAGTAAAACAATTGACCTCTAATATGGATTCCCTAGCACATATAACAAGATGTTAGAGACACAAATCACCCAATTAGCGCAAAATGCTAGCTCTTCTGCTAGGCCTTCAGGCATGCTACCTGGACAACCTGAGACGAATCCAAGCAGTCATGTGAATGCTATAACCCTTAGGAGTGGAAAACAACATGAGGGACCTAAGATGAAGGAAAATGATGGGGTGGATGGTCATCATGAAGAGAAAAGTAAAATTGTAATAGATGTGGATAATGAGACCCAGATGCAGGAAGAAGAAAAAGTTGAGAAATATGTGTCCCCCGCTCCTTACAAGCCTCCTCTACCCTTTCCCCAAAGGTTAGCTAAGGTTAAGTTAGAAAAGCAGTTCGGAAATTTTTTGGAGATTTTGAAAAAGGTACACATCAATATCCCATTCACTGAAGCTATTTCTCAAATGCTTTCCTATGCTAAGTTCTTGAAAGAGATCCTATCTAACAAAAGGAAGTTGGAAGAATACGAGACTGTGGCCCTTACTGAGGAGTGTAGTGCTATCATCCAGAATAAGCTAACTCCTAAGCTTAAGGATCCAGGTTTATTTTCTATTCCTTGTGTTATTGGTAATGTCTCTATTAAACGTGCTTTGTGTGATTTAAGTGCAAGCGTAAGTTTGATGCCGATGTCTATTTGTAAGAAGCTTGGCATAGGTGATTTGAAGCCAACCACGCTATCACTCCAATTGGCCGATTGATCGGTAAAATATCCGGAAGGTATACTTGAAGATGTACCTATCCAGGTTGGTAAGTTCTTTATCCCGGTTGATTTTGTTATTTTGGAAATAGAAGAAGATTCTAACATTCCAATTATATTAGGAAGACCCTTCCTTGCTACTGCAGGTGCTATAATCGATGTTAAAAATGGAAGGCTCTCTCTAAATATTGGAGGGGAGACGGTAGAATTTGATTTAAGCAATGCTGTGAAACTCCCTCTAACTGATAAAGTTTGTTACAGGGTTGACATGATTGACAAGTGTATACATGAGTAACTTGCAAACCATTACTCAGCTGATCCACTTGAGAAGTGTTTGGTAAGTGAAGGTTCAATAAATGATGAAGACCCTGAGGTAGCCGCATATGCTTAATCTTTAGAATCAGCATCAACTACTCCATTTCGGAATGCAAAGTTTGAAAGTCTGAACTTAGAGCCAAAAGGTTCTACTTGTGAAGAGGATAAAGCACCAAAGGTAGAATTAAAACCTCTCCCTTTCTTTTTAAGGTATGAATTTCTTGGCCCTAACTCCACTTATCTTGTGATTGTGAATCCATGTTTGAATAAAAATGAAACTAATAAGTTGCTTAGAACACTTAGGGTGCATCGCAAGGTCATAGGATACGCCATGGACGACATTAAAGGAATCAACCCATCAATTTGCATGCATAGAATTCTCTTGGAAGATGATCATAAACCCTCTATAGAGCACCAACGTAGATTAAATCCTAACATGAAAGAAGTGGTTAAAAAAGAGGTGCTTAAGTTACTAGATGCTGGAGTAATCTATCCTATTTCTGATAGTGAGTGGGTTAGCCTGGTCCATGTGGTTCCAAAAAAAGGGGGTGTAACCGTAGTGAAGAATGCGAATAACTAACTTATCCCTACTAGGATAGTTACGAGTTAGAGGATGTGTATTGATTATAGAAAGTTAAACAAGGCAACCCAAAAAGATCATTTTCCACTTTCCTTTATAGACCAGATGTTGGAAAGGTTGGCCAGGCATTCCTATTTTTGTTATTTAGATGGCTATTCGGGATTTTTCCAAATCCCTATTCATCCTAGTGACCAAGAAAAGACCACTTTTACTTGTCCTTATGGGACCTTTGGTTATAGGCGCATGCATTTTGGTCTTTGTAATGCCCCCGCCACTTTTCAATGATGTATGATGGCTATTTTCTTTGATTTTATAGAAGACATTATGGACATGTTTATGGATGATTTCTCCGTGTATGAGACTACTTTTGTTGGTTGCTTAGCTAACTTGTCTCGAGTTTTGTAGTGTTGCGAAGAAGTTAATTTAGTCCTAAATTAGGAGAAATGCCATTTTATGGTAAGGGATGGAATAGTTCTAGGACACAAGGTGTCCGAGCAAGGAATTGAAGTTGATCGAGCAAAAGTGAAAATCATTAAAAAATTGTCGCCACCATCGGTTAGGGGAGTAAGAAGTTTCTTGGGACATGCCGGTTTCTATTGGTGTTTCATCAAAGACTTTTCGAAAATTACAAAACCCTTAACTAAACTTCTTCTTAAATATCCTCTCTACGATTTCACTGATGAATGTCTTGATGCTTTTTGTAGGTTGAAGGAAGCATTAATAACAGCTCCTATTTTACAACCGCCAGATTGGAGTCTCTCATTTGAAGTCATGACTGATGCAAGTGATTACGCGGTTGGCGTTGTGTTGGGTCAAAGAAAGGACAAGATAGTTCATGTAATTTATTATTCTAGTCACACTCTTAATGAGGCCCAAGTTAACTATGCTACCACTGAAAATGAGTTATTAGCAGTTATTTTCGCCTTTGACAAGTTCAGATCTTACTTAGTGGGGTCCAAAGTCATCGTTTATACCGACCACTTTGCCATCAAATATCTTTTGAGCAAGCAAGATGCCAAACCTAGGTTGATTCGATGGATACTACTTTTGCAAGAATTTGACCTAGAGATAAAGGATAAGAAAGGGACAGAAAATTTGGTGGCAGATCATTTGTCAAGGATGAAACTAGAATCATATGATAGGGAGGAGGATGAACTACCGATTGATGACTTATTCCCAGATGGTCAGTTGTTAGCCATAGAAAGATTAGATGCATCATGATATGCAGACTTTGTCAACTACATAGTGTGTAGAGTCTTACCTCCGGATCTGAGTTATCAACAGAAAAAGAAGTTCTTCGCTGACTTGAAGTATTATTTTTAGGATGAACCGTTTCTATACAAATGGTGTGTTGATGGGATGTTCAGAAGGTGTATTCCTGAAGATGAGGTTGCCAATATTCTCCATCATTGTCACTCATCTTCTTACGGGGGACATACAAGCACTTAAAGATAGCTGTAAAAGTTCTATAATCAGGTTTCTATTGGCCGAGTCTTTTTCGGGATGCAAATCAGTTTGTGAAATCTTGTAATTGTCAGAGGATCAGGAACATTTCAAAGCGACATGAGATGCCTTTACACTCCATCTTGGAAATTGAGGTCTTTGACGTGTGGGCATAGATTTCATGAGACCGTTTTCGCCATCGTGTAACAACAAGTTCATCTTAGTGGCGGTGGATTACATCTCCAAGTGGGTAGAAGTGATATCATCCCCCACTAACGATGCTAAAGTGGTTGTAAAACTATTCAAGAACGTCATTTTTCTAAGGTTTGGGGTGCCACGGACGGTAATCAATGATGGCGGTTCATATTTCATAGAAAGAAAATTCGAAGCTCTCTTAAGACAATATGGGGTCAATCATAAGGTTGCCACGCCATACTATCCTCAAACTAGTAGTCAAGTAGAGGTTTCGAATCGAGAAATTAAGAGTATCTTGGAGAAAACAGTTAATCGTTCGAGAAAGGACTGGTCTATAAAACTCTCGGATACTTTATAGGCCTATCGAACTGCCTACAAAACACCCATAGGTATGACACCATTCAAGTTAGTGTATAACAAATCATGTCATTATGACACCCCAGGGTTCACACAAGGCTACAGTCCCAGGTGAAACCTGGATTGTCAAACCTACCAAGCACCAAACACCATGCTACGACATATTTCACCATCACAATCGTTATTGTAGGCGTATAAAACTGCTTATAGGTCCCTTAATACAGCTCGACACGGTGATTCGACAAACCAACGAACCATCGGGCGATGAATCCAAGAATGATCGTTAAACCACAACACTGAAGCCAAGTGAGACGCAATGAAGCGGATTAATGAGGTGACGAGGTTAATGAATCGCACGCAAACGACGGTACGGGTCGATGAATCAACGAATCATCCAACTGTAGAGTCCACTACATCAATCAAGATCGGGAGCGGACTCGAACGAATCAAGATCAAATCAAGATCGAATCCGAACTCAAACTCGAACACCGAAGCGGATTTACTGCCAAATCAGGATCCGAACTCAAACTCAAATACCGAAGCGGATTTACTGCCAAATCAGGATCCGAACTACCAAATCAGAGTTCAGATCAACAAATCAGAGTTCGGATAAACCGGAAAACAAAAAAAACCAACATTTGGAGGACTCGGCCAAAACCGAGCCACCTTTTGGTGGCTCGGTGGCCGAGCCACCAAGGTGGCCGGCCGAGCCACCAAGGTGGCCGGCCGAGCCACCTTTTGGTGGCTTGGTGCCTCGGCCACCTTTTGGTGGCTCGGTGCTGTTCGCGGTAAAAATCGGGTCTTTCTTCATTGATGTCATTGCATTCTTGATAACAGTTTATCGGTTACAAAAGTCCGGTCTTTTTATAAGATCCGGTTACAATAAAAATCGAAATACGAAAAAGAAAGATTACAACTTTTATCCTTGTTTGCCGAACGAATCGCGAGCTCCTGTTTTGCGGTCACTCTCTTTGTGTGGGTTCTTTGCCTGCGCCGGGGTTGTTTGCCGTGGACTACCGCGTGATCTCGATCCGGTCGGATCTACACGATATAACGGGTATTATTCCACAAAGGGAGATAATAGCCGGGAGGGATTGTTTCACCAAGGAAACAACCGCTCGATGCTCGGGATCTAAGAACCAAGCTTAGATCCGGAGTGTGATCGTGTAGATCTGAAGATCCGATCCTCTCGAACTCCTGCCTTATTTGGCGTTGACGATCGCTGAGCACCGGATCTGGAAGTCCAAGTCTCCTAAGCCTTCGATGTTTGAATCTTGTTTAGATCTGAGTCTTCAATCCAGCAGGGCTTCGCCTCCTCCAAAATCCAACCTTTGAACCAAATGAGCACAAGGCCTATTTATAGGCGCTTGAAACTGTGCCCCGTGCACAGAACAGGGCCTAGCCACCTGTGGGTGGCTCGGCTCTTGGCCGAGCCCCCTTAGGTGTGGTTTCCGTCGTTTCGTCGTTTCCCGTTGTTTCCGGTTCCGACGTGATTCGGTTTGTGGTTGAGTTGATCTGGAATCGACTTGTTGACTTGATTCCAAACATGGCAGTTAATCCACTTCTGAGTTCGAGTCCGGAATTGATCTTGATTCGATCGTTACATCACCGAGTTCGCTCTTGTTTAGATGACTCGGCGATTCCCCGAAACGTTGGTTTGATTCCGCGTACGAGTGGATGTGTTCCAATGCTTGGGTGCGATTTGTTGGCTTCGTCGCCTCGTTAACCTGCTCCGTTGCGTATGGCTTGGCTTCGGCGTTGGCGAGCTAACGGTTTTGTTTGGATACGTCGCTCGATGGTCCGTTTGTTGAATTGGCGTCGTCGAGCTGTATTGTGGGACCTATAGGCAATTTTATACGCCTACAGGTGCCTCGGCCACCTGGGCCAAGGCACAGCTCTGAGTGCCTATAAATAGGACTTGAGGGCTCATTTTTGAGAGGTTGGAATTTTTGAAGGCGAAGCTCTGCTGAATTGAGATCTGAACCTTAGAGATTTGAAGCTTTGAAGACTTGCTCTTCCAGATCTGGTGCTCGGTGATCGTCCAAGCCAAATAAGGAAGGAGTTCGAGAGGGATCGGATCTCAGATCTACACAGTTATCCTCCGGATCAAAGCTTGGTCTTTGATCCCGAGAAGAGTATCGATTTCGCTTGGTCGATTTCGATTACTTCGGGCGATTATTTCCTTGGTGAATTAATCCCCCCGGCTATTATTTCCTTGGTGAAATAATACCCGTTATACTGTGTAGATCTGACCGGATCTAGATCGTGCGGTGGTCCACGGATTAACCCCGGCGTAGGCAAAGAACCCACAAAAGCAAGAGACCACAAAACAGGATCTTGCGATTTGTTCGATAAATAAGGAAAGTTGTAATTCTTATTTTTCTTTGATTTCGTTGTAACTGGATCTTATAAAAAGACCGGATCTTTTGTAATCGAAAAACAGTTACTTGAGAGAACAATGAACTCAATGAAGAAAGCAATTTTTCCCGCGAACAATCTGGCGACCACAGTGGGAGCCATCGATCTCGCTGCCGAGATCGAAGCGTCGCAGCCGCGGATCTCAATCCCGGTCGAGGAGGAGGTCGAGTATGAATTCGACCAGCAAAAGTTCGAGGAGTACCTGTCATCCTCGTCCGGATCCACCTTCCCCCGTAAGTCCAAGAAGTTCTCCTCCAGGAGGAAATTCCGTTGGTATAAAGAAGTGGAGAATACCAACGAGGATCTCACCCCGATTGATGCCGAAGTTGCATCTGGTGAAATTCCACCAACTTCCAACCAGGTCAGATCTGTTCTGGCCAACTCTTCCGTTGCTGAAGGCGTAGCGACTCTTTCAAAGAGAGCCCGCCAGAGGCGACATCAACGCCTGGCGTGACAATTCGCCAAGGCAATGGAGTCCGTTGACGGAATCCGCTACAAGGTGGATCTGAAGAACAGAAGAGGCAAACAGCCTCAACAACCGGTGAACGACAGCTCTTCCAAGCCGCCAACGATGGAATGGATCCGTGTTAAGCGGAATCGTTCGACGCTTGAAGAGCGCATTCGCAAGCACCGCGCACTCTCAGCGCAAGCACGGGCTCAAGTCCAAGAAGCCCGTAGAAGACTGCAGAAGGAAGTGGCCAAGAAGCCACCACCAACCCGCCAAGTATGGAAGCTGAAGTCTGAAGTGGCGACTCAGGCTAAAGAACAACCATTGCAGCCTTCAAAGCAAGTTCAACCTCCCGAACCATCCCGGGGAAGGAGGTCAGTTTTGGAGCACCTCGGTCCACTTCCCGATGAGCGATCCAAAGCTCCAGTTCAAGAACATTTGGGCCTGATGAAAAAGCCCCGAACGACTCAACATACTGGGGGTCGCCGCCACCCTCAACATGACAAGGAGTTCATGGCAGCTACGCGCACTAATTTGCGCATTGAAGTTCAGGAGCCCGCTGAGAACTCACGCCTACAAAGGCATGTTTCGAGGCGCGTGACTCTTGAAAGCCCAAAGAAGGCAGTTCGCCCTCAGAAGGAAACGTCGTCGTCTGATGACGATAACGTCATACCTGAGAAGTCGTGCCAACACACGATAGGTTGCTTCGATCGTCAAACCGACGAGTTGTACTATCGTGTTGGGGGTACGGATAAAACCAGGAAAAGGAGTCCTCGAGAATTAGGGACTCAATGCCCCTATTCCAAACTCATTCGGGCAGTATTGTCTGAATGCAATTGTATCAAGACGGTCCCAGAAAGAGTTTCGGTTTTCGAAAGACTCAGTACTGAAACGCCAAAACCAAGGCATAGGCGTTTCCGCCGAAGAAGAACGGTGGTTGAAGATGGAGAATTCCCGAGGGTCACCATTAATATGACCAGCAAACAGACATCGACACAGGATAATCTCGAGTCGATTCCAAAAATACCTCGGCGGGTAACTCGTCTGTAGTCCGGAGCCATCATACGAGCCACTTATGGTAGGGTTTGGACAAGATTACCTTCAGAAGATGAAGAATCGGATGCCTGCTCTACAGTCGCATCAGATAATACAGTGTCGAGTGAAGGATAACCCCGCGAGTCACTGATGATAAGCGCGGAACAAGTGGCCAAGATGCTCGAAGAAGCCATGGCCAAACAACAGGAGAGCTTCAGGTTCGAAATGCAGATGGCCATGCAGAATATGAGAGAAATGTATGACCAACAAATCCAATCACTGACAAACCGGCAAGGCGAACCAAGTCGTCATAACCAGGTCAATCAGGAAGAGGAGAACGCACATGCGAATGAAGCTCATAATGCCAATAATCCTCCCGTCAATGCAGGGGGTGGTAACGAGAGTGCCAACGAAAATACAGGTGAAAACTTGAAGATTAAGAACCTCGAGAGCAAAATCAATACGTTGATTACCACTCAAGAGATGAAGAAGACGGGCATTCCTTGTCCATACCCAAGAGAATGGGAATCAATCCCATACCCGGCGAAGTTTAATTTAATCAACTTCACGCCGTTTGATGGGAAGGGTTCACCCACTCAGCATTTGATTTACTTCAAATCGCACCTAGGGGTTATCTCTGGTAATGAGCCTCTGATGGTACGGTCCTTTGTTGGCACTCTTCGTGGAGCCGCCTTCGATTGGTATCGCCGCCTCAAGCCCGGGAGCGTGAATAGCTGGGACGACATGGAGACTAAATTCCTCACCAACTTCTTCGATGATGACACTGAGATATCTATTGGGTCATTGCTTGATGAGAAACAGAAAGACGGGGAATTAGTCGATACCTTTATTAAAAGGTTTCGGAACAAGGCAATGAACTGTCGGGACCCGATCACTGAGGAATTCATCCTCCAGACTTGCCACAACAACCTCACATTGGACGTGTTGGAAGCAATAGGGACAGCACCGTCCATAACATGGAAAGATTTGAAGGTCCGAGGGGAGCAAGCCGAGCGATTCCTCAGAAGGAAGAAGGCGGAGAGAGGCCAGCAGGCGACGAATGCTCCAGCACAGAATTTTAACCCACGAGGGAAAGGTAAAGCACATGCTAATGCAGTTGATGCTAATCAAACTTTCCAATTGCAACCTCAGCAACAGCCGCAGCAACGAGCGCCACAACAATCGCAGTCGCAATGGCAACAATGGTCTCAGAAACAGAAATCTTCGGAGCCAAGGTTTCCTAAAGTGTACTCCTTCAAAGATGACGAAGTTCCCGTTATCTTTAAGTACCTGTTGGAGAACAACAAAATCCAGCTGCCAGCGATCGTGGATCAAGAAGGGGCTAGCAAAGTGACGGATCCGAAGTATTGCGCATACCATAGAGCGGTCCATCATCCTACAAGGTCATGCTACCATCTCAAGGATAAGATCCAGGCATTAATTGATGTGGGCATCATAACCCCGAAGCCATCCAAGAATGTAGGAGCAAATGCAGTATCAATCAGCTTCGGATCAGTACCCACAGCGTGGTTTGAACCAAAACGCATCACCAAAGTGGGAATGAAGACAATAAACGATGACCCATACGGACAGCGCTAAAAAGGACTTGTGCCACACACAGCCCCAAACGGCAAAATCCTCTGGGTCCATCCTGATCTTATTAGAGACGAGTAGTGGGCGACTTCCTCAACCAGAAAGGGTAAAGGCAAGGCCTGCAACGCTACTTCCGCGATCTTCGAAGAGGACGGTGATGAAGCTCCTACTTTCCCGTTATCCGAAGAAGAACAAGAAGTTTTTGCCACTAGAAGTGGAAATCAATACCACTTCAACTATCCATCGCCTAGTGATCAGTTAGCTGAGCAGGGGGTGACTAAACGGGGACCAGCCAAAACTCTCTCAGAGTTGGGGGTGATTGCGGCTCTTAAACCGGTTGAAGAGGCTCGACAACAGCCGGGTGATAAACAGAAAGAAAAGAGGTCCCAAGAGGTGCAGAATCCGAAGCAGTCTCGATTCAATCGTCCGATTGGAAGAGATAAATCGGAAAGCTCGAACACTCCGCACAGCTTCGATATTATGGCTCAACTAGCTAACATTCCAGCACGGATAACATTGTATGAGTTGCTGCGGTTGTCTAAAGAAACAAGGGAAGCCCTGCAAGAAGCCTTGGCCAATTCAGAAGTGTTCCTTACTCGGATCAAGCCGGTACCTGAAGTGCCAGAACCGTTAATTCAACACTGCAATATAGCGGCTAAGAACCTTCCCTGCATTACCTTCACCAAAGAGGATATGCAGACGAAGAACTCGAACCATGATCGACCCCTATATTTCATCGGGTATATTGGTTCTAGCGAAGTCAACCGAATCCAAGTGGATCCGGGTTCCGCTGTGAGTATTATGCCGCTTCGCTTGATGCATAGTCTCGGCATTCCAGTTAGTAAATTGGCGTCCACAGGCACTGTTATCTACGGGTTCAATACCAGCGGGTCAAGACCTTTGGGTAAGATCCGGATAAAATGTCAAATGAGTGACTTGAAGACAGAGGTCACGTGTTACGTGATTGATGCCGAGACATCATATAACTTACTACTGGGTCGACCTTGGATCCATAGTAACATTATAATTCCCTCTACTCTCCATCAGTATTTGAAATATGTCGACACTGATGGTAAGGTCAGGACGGTGGTCGCAGATAAGCAACCATTCAAAGGGTTTGAGAATTATTTCACTGATTCTCTCCTTTCTGGTAACGAATCCGATACTGAACCATCGGTCCAGGGCACGGACAGCGGAGAAGAAGCTGATACCGAAGCCGGATTCGATTACAATGGAGGTTTTGTTTTAAATGACATTGTACCATTTGTAATTAATCTTGATGATGAACAATCGTCAGATGGCAGTTGTAACTGGCAACTTGCCAATAATGAAATAAATGATGATTTAGAGTACTCACTATCTCTTGATGATGTGATAAAGGGATTGTATGATAATCCCGATTTATATACGCCGCTTCGATCGTCTTATATAACAAAGAAACACCTCCAGCATTCTTTCGGAACAACCCTAATCATTCCTGCCAAAATAGGAGGCGAAAAAGAAGTGATTTACGGTAAAGGAGAGAGTTTTCCATTACCTGATCATTTCTTAAGGGAAGATGAGAATGAAGACAAACCTGGTCGACATTTATCTAAGTATAGTCCGGAAGCGCGCAAGCTCATGGAAAAACAGGGATATGATTTCGCACTCGAAGAAGGTTTATACTTCGATCGAGGTTCCCGTGTTCTAGCCAAAGCGGCATATGTACCGAAAGGGAAACCGGATGATTATTATAAGTTCAGACGAGGATTAGGGTATGTCTCTTCCTCAGAAGACGAATGTTGCTGGTTAATCAATAATCAATCATCTAAGCAATACAAAGATGGGTACTCGTCAGATTCCTCGGAATGGGATTCCGATATAAGTCTGGGGGAAGTATTCAAAGCCCTAATATCGAACATGACTACAGCTGATCCATCTACAATGAAGGATGACGATCAAATGCCAACGTGGGAAGACCCATGGGTTCATCACCTGAACATGCAGTACGGCGATAGGTTTGAACAGAGGGAACCCCCCACTGAAGACAAAATAGTCCAAATTAACATGGGCGATGAGGCCAACCCAAAGCCTATATTCATCAGTGATAGTCTTCCCCCAAATGAGAAGGAGGAATTAATCGCTCTCATCAGGGAATATATCGATGTCTTCGCTTGGAACTATGAAGACATGCCAGGGCTCGACCCCAATGTGGCAGTGCATCGCCTCGATATCAAGTCGGATGCCAAACCTGTCAAACAACAGCAGAGACGGTTTCGTCCGTAGATTATGAAAGCCATCGAGGCAGAGGTTAAGAAATTGATCGACTCAGGATTTATCCGAGAGGAGCAACATCCAGACTGGCTAGCCAATATTGTTCCAGTCATGAAGAAGAATGGTAAAATCAGGATTTGCATCGACTTCAGGGACCTGAATGCGGCGTGTCCAAAAGACGATTTTCCTCTCCCAATCACGAATGTCATTATCGATAATACATGCGGATTTGAGAGAATGTCCTTTATGGATGGCTTTTCAGGATATAACCAAATCAAGATGCACCCGGATGACGAGAAGCATACAGCGTTCAGAACACCCCTCGGTGTCTTTTGTTATACGGTGATGCCTTTCGGTCTAAAGAATGCAGGCGCCACGTACCAACGAGCAATGACGAAGATTTTCCAAGAACATCTCAGGAAAACAGTCGAATGCTATGTTGACGATTTGGTCGTAAAAAGCCGCAACAAAGAAGATCACATCAATGACGTGAAGACGATGTTCGATCTCATGCGGAGTCATCAATTGAAGATGAACCCCACTAAATCCTTCATTGGAATGTCCAGCGGAAAATTCCTTGGATTCGTCGTCACCACTAAAGGCATACATATTGATCCTGACAAGGTGAAGGCGATACATGAACTGCAACCCCTGAGAAATTTAAGAGAACTCAGAGGATTGCAAGGGCGTTTAGCTTACATTCGGCGGTTCATCTCAAATCTTTCTGGGAAGTGCCAACCATTCTCTAAGCTAAACAAGAAAGGTGTGTCATTCATTTGGGACGATGCTTGCCAAAAAGCACTTGAAGATATCAAGACATATCTGATGAATCCTCCTGTTCTCGTCGTACCATAATCAGGTAAACCATTCTTGATTTACATCAAGGCGATGAATCATTCGATAAGTGCTTTATTAGCACAAGACGATGATAATGGTCACGAACAGGCAGTCTATTACCTAAGTCGGACTTTGGTAGACGCTGAGTCTCGATATCCGATGATTGAGAAAGAATACCTCGCATTAGTATTCGCAGTACAAAAGATGTGGCATTACTTGGTCGGACAGACGATTTACGTCATTTCTAATGTTAATCCAGTACGGGTATTTATGACTCAACCGGATTCGATGAATTGGCGGTTAGCGAAGTGGGCCCTTCTCTTGTCCCAGTATGATTTGCACTTCAAACAGCAGAAGTCGATCAAAGGACAAGCGATTTGTGATCTTTTGGCGGCAAACTCGACAACGGATACGGCAGAAGTATATGATGACTTGCCGGATGAAACCCACGAGGTTAATACTACATCACACCAACAAGTATGGCAATTATACTTTGACGGTGCTTCGAGAGCAGTTAATAAGGCAGTAACCCCCGGATGTCCTAAGGTCTCCTCCGGAGTTAGAGTTGTCTTAGTTTCCCCGGGGAAGCATGTAATACCTCGGGCTTATTCGCTGACTGGTCCGTGTTCCAATAACGTAGCTGAGTACAACGTGCTTCTCATTGGACTCAGCTTCACCAAGGAGCTGGGGGTTGAATATCTAGAAGCTTTCGGGGATTCTCAATTGATAGTCAATCAAGTCCGTGGAGAGTACGAAGTCAGGAACCAAGACCTGATTCCGTACCACCAGGAGGCCGTCAAAATGGCAGATTCTTTTGAAGAATTCTTTATTGAATACATCCCTCGTCTCCAGAACGCTTATGCAGATGCACTGGCAGTACTGGCGGTATCACTCGCGCAGCCTCCCAAAACTGAACTGTTAGCCACAATAAGATCGCATTAACTCTTCATACCCATATACAATATGGATATCGAAGAGGAAGACGATAGAAACTTAAACGCCAAGGAGGTGAATTCAACTCAAATTGGGTCTGAGTCCCGAGATTGGCGTTTTCCTATCATTGACTACGTCTAATATGGTATTTTGCCAGAGGATGTAAAAGAAAGGGAATCAATCCGCCGAAGAGCACCAAGATTCTTCTATAATACCAAGACCCGTACATTATACCGTCGGGGGTACGATGGTTTGTTACTCCGATGCCTTTCGAACAAAAAAGCAGAAGAAGTTCTTAAGGAAGCACACGAAGGAGAATGTGGTGCGCATCAGCCCGGTCCCAAGCTGTATGACCGTATCAGGAGAATGGGATATTTCTGGCCGACAATGGTTCACAATACAATTAAACACGCCCGAGAATGTCATGCCTGTCAAGTACATGCAAATTATATGCACCAACCACCAGAGCGTTTACACACGTCAACCACGTCTTGGCCATTCGAGACATGGGGTATGGACATTGTCGGTCCTATTTTTCCCCCTTCAGTCAAAGGTGATCGATTTATTCTCGCAATCACGGATTACTTTTCAAAGTGGGCTGAAGCAATTCCGCTTAAAGAAGTGAAGAAGAACAACGTCATCAATTTCATCAAGCATCATGTCATATACCAACACGGCGTGCCAAGACGGATCATTCATGACAACGGTCCACAGTTCATAAGCAACGCTTTTGTCAGGTTTTGTGACAAGTTTAAAATTCAAGATGTTTCGTCAACAGCTTATTATCTTGCTGCGAATGGATTAGCTGAGGCTTTTAACAAGACGATCATTAAAATCCTGTCAAAGCTCGTGAAGACCAATAAACGAGACTGGGATGATAAACTCGGTGAAGCACTCTGGGCTTATCGTACCACCATACGCACACCTACAGGAGCTACCTCATATTCATTGGTATATGGATGTGAAGCTGTGCTGCAATTGGAAATCCAAATCCCATCCCTTCGGATTGCTCTCGCAACTGAGATGAAGACAGAAGAGCAACATCAGAAACGTCTCGAAGAACTCAAAATGTTGGATGAAAAGTATTTGGAAGCTCAACAACATATTGAGTTTTATCAAGCCAGAATATCTAGGGCTTTTAACAAAAGAGTCCGACAGAGAAGCTTCAAGGAAGGAGAATTGGTCCTCGCTGCTTGCCGACCAATAATCCTCAACTCCAAGAAGAAAGGTAAATTTGAACCCAAATGGGAAGGGCCGTTTGTGATAGACACAGTCTACTCAAATGGCGCTTATCGCCTAATTTCTCTAGAGGGCGTCAGGCAATTAATGCCAATAAATGGGAAGTTCCTGAAAAAGTACTATCCCTAGTACATTCAGGATAACACATTTATTGGGAAGTTCCTTGAAAAATATTACACTTAATATTCTAGAGGATAACCCCAAAATCATTTTCACCACCAAAATCCCTCACTGATCAATTTCAATTGACAGTGAGTTCTCTAAAAATGTCTTTCTGGTCCAAGGCACCAACAAATTCCCCTCTTGATTCTTTCCACGAACAAGAGGTTCACTTTCAATTCAGAGCCTCCTTTCGATAAACGAAAGAACTCTATTCCTTTTCTCTTTGGTTAAACCTTCTCACGGTTAGAACCGAAGCCAAAAGTTCATTTCGATAAACGAAAAACTCATCTAGATAACCAATCCTATAAAAGGTAAGCTTATTTAGATCTTCCGGATTCTCGGAGTGGAGATCCCACTTCTAGTTTCTTTCTTGCACTGGAAATAGAATATAAAATTATTCCTTTCTAGAATCAAGGAATAGAACATAAAATTCTTTCTTCCTTGTTCGGGGAATAGAATATAAAATTCTTCCTTCCCACACCAATTCTTTTCCAAGAATTTAGGATTCATCCTAGGAAGTTTATCCCGAATCCTAAGCAGGGATAAGTCTGCGCCTAACACGCGCTGCCGGTTTAGTCTTTCTCCGTAGAAGAAGACACCAGAGTTCGATTTTGGGGTATTCTATCCTGAAACCTAAGCAAGGATAAGTCTGCGCCTAACCCGCGCTGCCGGTTAATTCTTAACCGTTAAAAAGAATACCCGCCCACATATTCAACATTGTGGCAGGTTGTTATTAATAACACCAAAATCCATGCCTTACACGCATGGGGAATTTCATCCTGAATCCTAAGAAAGGATATGCCGACGCCTAACACGCGTCGCCGGTTTAGTCTTTGTCCGTAGAAAAAGATACCAGAACCTGATTCTGGGGACCTTTATCCCGAAGCCTAAGTAGGGATAAGTCAACGTCTAATACACGTTGCTGGGTAGCCTATTCCCATAACAATGGCGAAGTCTACGTATTCGAAGTCGTAGCACAAAGTCTCAGAGGATTCACTCTCTTAGCACAACGTTACATGCGGAACAGATTTAGACAATCCGCATGCTAGCCCGACTCAAACGGTAGTCGGTAAAGGCTAATCAAATCCGTTGAAGGCTGAGGGTTAGCCAAAAATCCTAAAGTCAACGCCTAACACGCGCTGCCGGGTAGCCTATTCCCGTAACAAATGGTAAAGCCTATGTATTCAACATCATAGCACAAAGTCTAAGGGAATTCATTCCTTTAGCACAACGTCACATGCGGAACGGACTAAAACAATCAGCATGTAAGCCCGATTCAAACGGTAATCGGTAAGAGCACGTCAAATCCGTTGAGGGCTGAGGATTTGCCAAAAATCCTAAGTCAACGTCTCATACACGTCGCTGTTTAGTCTTTTCACAGGAGAAAGACGAAGTCTACGTATTCAATATCATAGCACTAAAAGGGTTAACTCTTTTAGCTTAACGTCACATGCGGAACGGACTTAAACAATCCGCATGCTAGCCCGACTCAAACGGTAGTCGGTAAAGGCTCATCAAACCCGTTGATGGCTGAGAATTTGCCAAAAATTCTATAAATACGAGTCATTGATGTATCAGCTCCGTAGATTAGTCTCGTGACTCGAGTATCCACCACGCTCCAATTCCTTAAGAGCTTGAACTGTGTATACTCCAGCAGACGTACGAGTATAAACTGTGTCGAACGCCGGACAACACGTTATTATGAAGCTCGAACGCGGGACAACGCGTCACAATGAAGCTCAAACGCCGGACAACGCGTTGCAAATGAAGACTCAACGTTAACAATCGATGGTCAGTTCTATGGTGAAACAACAAACATGAGCTAAAGATCAGAAATTAGCTTCAAATTCAAAATTTCGACAAACGGTCAGACAATAAATGCAGCACCGGAACCCTTGCAGACATTCGACAAAGCACCGAATAGCCTGGAGGATTGAAGGAATCAAGAATAGAAGCCATTTCAAGGTCCCGTTACACCGATTGAAGGTTGGGACAATCATATCCAAAGTATTCCAGACTCTTCTATAAAAGAATGAGGCTGAAATACTTTGGAGGGGGTATCTGTAGGCGTATAAAACTGCTTATAGGTCCCTTAATACAGCTCGACACGATGATTCGACAAACCAACGAGCCATCGGGCGATGAATCCAAGAATAATCGTTAAACCACAACACTGAAGCCAAGTGAGACACAACGAAGCGGATTAATGAGGTGACGAGGTTAACGAATCGCACGCAAACGACGGTACGGGTCGATGAATCAACGAATCATCCAATCGTAGAGTCCACTACATCAATCAAGATCGGGAGCAGACTCGAACGAATCAAGATCAAATCAAGATCGAATCCGAACTCAAACTCGAACACCGAAGTGGATTTACTGCCAAATCAGGATCCGAACTCAAACTCGAACACCGAAACGGATTTACTGCCAAATCAAGATCCGAACTGCCAAATCAGAGTTCAGATCAACAAATCAGAGTTCGGATAAACCGAAAAACAAAAAAAACCAACATTTGGAGGACTCGGCCAAAACCGAGCCACCTCTAGGTGGCTCGGTGGCCGAGCCACCTTTTGGTGGCTCGGCCAACACCGAGCCACCTTTTGGTGGCTCGGTGGCCGAGCCACCAAGGTGGCCGGCCGAGCCACCTTTTGGTGGCTCAGTGCCTCGGCCACCTTTTGGTGGCTCAGTGCCTCGGCCACCTGGGCCAAGGCACAGCTCTGAGTGCCTATAAAAAAGACTTGAGGGCTCATTTTTGAGTGGTTGGAATTTTTGAAGGCGAAGCTCTGCTGAATTGAGATCTGAACCTTGGAGATTTGAAGCTTTGAAGACTTGCTCTTCCAGATCCGGTGCTCGGCGATCGTCCAAGCCAAATAAGGTAGGAGTTCGAGAGGGATCGGATCACAGATCTACACAGTTATCCTTCGGATCAAAGCTTGGTCTTTGATCCCGAGAAGAGTATCGATTTTGCTTGGTCGATTTTGATTACTTCGGGCGATTATTTTCTTGGTGAATTAATCCCCCCGGCTATTATTTCCTTAGTGAAATAATACCCGTTATACTGTATAGATCCGACCGGATCTAGATCGCGCGGTGGTCCACGGATTAACCCCGGCGTAGGTAAAGAACCCACAAAAGCAAGAGACCGCAAAACAGGATCTTGCGATTTGTTCGACAAATAAGGAAAGTTGTAATTTTTATTTTTTTTGATTTCGTTGTAACCGGATCTTATAAAAAGACCGGATCTTTTGTAATCGAAAAACAGTTACTTGAGAGAACAATGAACTCAATGAAGAAAGCAAATTTTCCCACGAACAGTTATCTCTCTAGTGAAAACAATAAATAGATGAAGGTACAGACAGGCAAAACTAGAAATAGAACAACACCGAAAATACACAGAAAAAGCATATGAGATATTAATATTGAGCCCAACTAGAATGAAATAGATATATCTCTAAGTCTGAACTGAGTCTCAAATACAATGAGTCAAATAAACAAAGTCTCACAAGAGTTCTCAACTCTAAAATAAAATATTAATCTAGAGTCTAAAAAATAATCAATTACATGTGAAGTTCTGCAATAACTACAAAATATAATAAATAGCTAAACAGACAACTAAGATGTCCCATCAACCTACGACTCTCCGTGTGCTAGACTCACTGTCTGAAAGAGGGAAAACAACGAGCGTCAAAGCGCTAGCGAGATCATCACTACCTCTCCTTAGGAAAAGGGGGTAGGAGTATATATATAGAAAATAGAGTCAGTACTTACATATATCAAATCATTCATATAGCTCTTCATGAATGAAAAAAAACAAATAGTCAAGGAAAACATACTCCAATCTCTAACATAAAGAATAAATATCTCATCTTGAAGTACATCCGAGTAACCTGCTCTAATATAAGAGGATGCCAACCAAAACAAAACGAAATATAACTATCGTCCATAACGGGTGTGCCAAAATCTCAAAGTAAATACCCTACTCACGGGTAGTCTATCATGGAAGTAAAACTTATAACTGATCAAATATCTATGTGTGCATCATCTTGTGCTATAGCGATACTTTTGCAATGCTTTTACTCAATCGCTCTGCGACAATAGGTTTTATTATCTCCCTATTCTGGATACGTGTAATAACGATGCTTTTGTAATACTTTTACTCAATCGTTCAACGACAAATATGTTTCATCTCCCTATTTTCGGATACGTATAGAACAACATTATTCAATATGTGTTTATCAATTTATCTCATGTCAAAAGTGTGTTAATATGACACAATCTAGCATACGTGCACAAATCTCGGTGTGCGTGTCCTCGTCTGAAGTTCACCATCATCCCAGGTGTTAAACAATTACTAACATCATAGTCTATCATCATAAGGTCGAGAGATTTGCTCGACAAACAAAAACAAGCCAAATAAACATGCACAGCCAAGCAGACTGGCGGTCGACCGTGGCGGTCGACCGCAACGGGCTCCAGAGACTACCCAGGTCTCTGTCATGCATGCGGCCGACCGTGACGGTCGACCGTGAACCCTGTTTCTAGTTTTCCAAACTGGTTGTGTGTATGTCGTGTTCATATCATGTTTTCTCGATGTAAACATATCTAAATCTTGATAAAATTTGTATGCAACCATGTCACAGTAGATATGAACATCTGGAAATAACTCAACAATTATAAATATAATTTTATGCATTTGATTTGTATTCAAAACCCTAAAACATGCATACAAGCTCAAAACAACGAATCAAACTTCTTGCTTTAGATTAACCACGTTTCTAAAATCATCTTCGGGTCTTAAATACTTCTATAAAAATCGTTCTCAACCTTTTTTTAGCATAGAAAGATCTAGTCTCTTTACATATAATACAAAAGAAGTTGACTTTATTCATAAACTAGTCATTTAGGCTCTACAAAACATGTTTAAAACTCTTTAAAAATATTTTGAAAACTAGGAGGAGGATTAGCAGAGATGATACTCACCTTTGGTTGTAGGAAAATGTGTTAGAAGCAAGGTTGAAAAAGATCTCCACTCCAAAAGCCAAGAATCATCCGAAAATCCACTTGAAAACCTTCAATCTCCTCCAAGAAATCAAACTAGGGTTTGGGGGGTTTTGGTGGCTATTAGGGTTCTTAAGAAAACTGAGAAAATCGTGAAAAACTCATATATATATATATATATATATATATATATAGATATATATATATATATATATATATCAGGGGAAAATGGATATGGGTTTAGAAATCCGAAACCAATTCAAAACAGGAGAAAAAAAAACAAACTACAGGTATCGCGGTCGACCGTGACGGTCGATCGGGCTGCGGTCGACCGCGGCGGTCGACCGGACTAGGATTTTCTAGTTTCTCATGAGTTTGGCCATTTGTGCATGTTTCAACTCTTCTATCTCTCATGTATGAACTCGTTCATACTCAAAACACATGGTATTATACTCATATACCATTAAATGATATTTATCATACTAAATATCCACATATCATAATTTATCACACATTAATTTTATTATTCATAAATTATCGGGGTTTTACAATCATCTCCCAGTTGACTTAGAGCATAAGGCGTATTGGGCTATCAAGTTGCTTAATTTCGATATGAAGACCGCAGGTAAGAAAAGAAAGCTTCAACTTCATGAGCTAGATGAGCTACGATTAGATTCCTATGAGAATGCTCGTATTTATAAAGAAAAGACTAAACGATGGCACGATAAGAATATCCTTCGAAGAGAGTTTAATCAAGGAGATATGGTGCTGCTTTTCAACTCTCGTTTGAAGCTTTTTTCGAGCAAGCTCAAGTCTAGGTGGTTCGGACCTTTTCAAGTCCGTGAGGTCTTTCCTAGTGGAGTTGTTGAAGTCTAGAGCGAAACAACGGGATCTTTCAAGGTGAATGGGCAACGATTGAAGCACTACATTGTAGGTGAACAAAACGAGAAAGGGGTCACTTATACCCTTTCTGATCCCCCTTCGTCGGAGAATTGAGCGCAAAAGGGGTCGAGCGCTTCTTGGGAGGCAACCCAAGTTTTTCAATATATGCTTATTATTTTCTTTTATTTTATTTCATTTTAATTTAATTTATTATTTTTATAGGCAATTGGATCGACACAAATTTAACTTATAACATTTTTAATCATGCAGTTGAGAAGAAGGAAGAACACGGGATAAAAAAAACTATAGAGAAAGGAGTTAAAATGGAGTGGCGGACTCTACCACACCCAGGGGTGGTGTACACCACATCCATGGTCCACAGGAAGAAGAATTTCAGAGCCTACCACACCCAGGGGTAGTGTACGCCACACCCATGGTCCACAGGAAGAAGAATTTCAGAGCCTACCACACCCAGAGGTGATGTACGCCACACCCATGGTCCACAGAAAGAAGAATTTCAGAGCCTACCATACCCAGGGGTGGTGTACGCCACACCCATGGTCCACAAAAAAAAAATTTCTATCTAAAAACGCCCAAACTCCTCCCCTTCTCTTTCTTTCCAACGCAGACCTCCTTTCAATTTCTCTGACCTAACCCATCAGCCGCCACTTCTCCTCTCCTACAATCACCGCGCCCATCCACTTTTAACCTCCACATCATCTCCACCCAATCATCACCGTGCTAGATCGCCGACGCCTCTTTTCCCCCTCCGACCCAGATCTGATTACACCGCCGCTTCTTCTCTCGTCGATAGCCTGGTCGCCTCTCCTCTCTAACTTCACCACCACGACCACTCTCTCCTCTCAGGCCGCTCCCTCTCACCATTGCTAACCCCACCTCCAAACTTCTCCCCTCGTCAACATCATCACCGGACCGCTCAAACTCTCCGACCTAGCCCATCCTCCTCTCCGATCAACAACCAACCGCCACAGTCTTCTCCAAACCTCCTCTGCCTTCAACACTTACTGTCAAATCCTGTTCGAGAGCCTAAATGGGACCTAAGCGCGGACGGCCTAGTCAAGCAGCCTTAACTTCTACATCACAATGACACAAAGGTAACTCTCCCCCTCCCCAAAACCCTCATAGTATAGAATTTGTCAATGCACAACAATAATCTAGGTATAATACATTGGTTAAGCGGGGAATTCTGAGTACCCGCTACTTGGATGAGAATTGTTTGCGTGAGTTAAGGCTGTGGGATAATGTTTTGGGTGGATAAATTTTGTAGAGGCTAAACATCCCACGTACGAACGTATTACTCTCGAATTTTTGAGCTCTCTTGATGCTGTTTTATTTAATGGTGAGGGCGTAAAGGAAGGAAAAATCACTTTCAGGCTATTTAATAGTCTCACACACTTACATTAGTACAATTAAACCAGATATTTGGTTTTTCGGAGGGTAGGGCTAGAATTGTCCCTAAAAATTTTAACTTGACCTAATTTTGGATTTCTATCGCACGCTCTACCATTCAAATAACCTATGATCCCTATTTGTCACGAGCCTCTGCTATTTATAACCCATGCTTTAGATATTTACAGAGGTTCATGGCTTTCACCATTTTTGGTCGAGGCGAGAGTGATGGAGTCATGTGTCAGAGAGAGCTATACCTTTTATGTGCCATGGTTGAGGGACATAAGGTTAATACAGGAGCTTTTATGATTCATCATATGTGTCGTGTAGCGAGAGCAACGAGTGGAAAAATTGTGTTAGGTGGCTTGATTACCACTTTAGCTTACGGGATGGGTTTAGGGGATCTTGTCGAGGGACTTCATCCATTAAGTCCTTGTGCGTCCATTAACCTAGATGCTTGTCTACATATGAAATTGATTAGTAATAAGGGCAATAGGTTATGGTTATGTTTTCAGGACAATTATCTTTTCCCAATCCCTAATCCTGATCGCACGACCATCCATGTTCACACCAATTGGTCCTACCTCACATCTCATTTTGTGAATTGTGATGGTCACGAGATTGTACCAGCTGAGGATGTTGACACGGTACCCCCGATCCCTATTCAGGTTGAGCCTACTAGGGTAACTAGCTCTTCCCATCGCCCTGATTGGTCAGCGGAATTATCAGCTATCCATATTTCTCTTGCCTCTCTTACGAACCGTGTAGGTGCTATCGAGCATGAGCAACAACATCAAGGACAACTATTGGACTCTATACACTACATGATGCAGTCTTTTCACGAGCGGCAGCTCCGACAGGATGCCTACGCGCCGCCTCCTTCTAACCAGTGAGTTGATATGTCCTCTACACTCTTGCACTAATTTCTATCTTATTACATTGAGGACAATGTAGATCTTAAGCTTTAGGATGTGGGTCGTTTATGCATTGATTGCTGTCTATAATTGCCTGTTTTTCTTTTATTTTTATTTTTGTTTTTCTTTGCTTTGTTTCTTCTTTCCTAAAAAAACAAAAAAAAGGGGAAATGATCTCCTGATGATGATATGAATCATTAACATTTATCGATCATTGAACTAGATAGATGCTCATTAGTCGGGACTTGACAACTTCTTAAATCATTTTTTAACTGATTCTTAAAGGCTTTTGATTACAAGTTAGCGATACGGGAGAACCAAGCTTGACTATTCTCTTGTCTTATAGGATTTAGCATTTATGTGGCTAGCATCACAACTATTACTCTATTGAGACAAGAGGGAAATTAATTTTGGTAGACAAATAAAACCGGTGAGATCTTGAGCCTGAAATTGGATGCATTACATATCCAATCATTATTTTCTTTTCTTGTGTGATATTCTCCAATGGTGTAGGATACTAAAACTTGCATTGAATATTTTCGAGGCACATATAACTTTTGTATGCATAAAAAGTGATCGAGGCACATTTTTGTTTATAGTCCACATTAGCCAAACAACCTACCATGCACTATTATTCCCTTTGATTAGTCCCCTTGAGCCTATGAGCCTAATTTTTATTGATTTAACCCACATATATAACCTTCAAAACCCGATTTTATTCCTTACCCATTGCCTAAGCTAGTGGAGCACATTGTTTTGATATAATGGGTTATGTGAGTAATGTGGTGTAAGCTTAGGGGAGTGAAAGTAGGTGTTTGCTTCCTTTTCATAATTCTTTCAAAAAAAAAAAAAGAAAAAAAAAACAAATTCAATTAAAAAAAATGAATAAAGTGTCCTCTTTATGGTGTATATAATTACGGGTGTCGAAAGAATTCATTATGGCATACTAAAAGGAGTAGCTGGAAGAAGTAATTTAATAGATGATGGAGTTTGTGTGGATGTCATTGATCTTACCTTGAGATCTAATCTTTTTCAATTATCACTCCACTAGTGATAGGCTTTCAACCAATCCAAAATATCTATCCTACCCTTTTGACCCTAGCCCCGTTACAACCAATAAAAGACCTCATGATTTTTGCATGCATTAGTTTTTGAAGTGGTGGAGAATTGAGATGAAATGTAAGCTTATGGATTGAATACATCCATTCGGAAGAATTTTGAGCGACATAATCCTATCTTTAAACACATGAGAGATCGAGAGTCCACGTACCCTAAAGTTAGGTCTACCAATTTAACTACCTGAAAGTCTCAATTTTACTACTGGATTGAAGCTAGCTACATGAATTTCTTTTTCCTACTTTTACTTAAGAATTTGATAGGATGGATATCCTTGACTTGTGACGCTTGTGATCGTAAATAAATTTTGAAATGTGATTTTGTTGAGAGTTTTAAAAATTACTTTGTTAAGTCCTGATGAAACGTATTTGTCTTGTGATATGTTTGATATTGGTTAAAGGATTGATGAGGGGTGATCTCTACTCTATTTGGCTTCCACTCCTCCTAATTTTTATTGTTTATTTGCTTGAGGACAAGCAAAAGTCTAAGCTTGGGGGAGTTGATAAACACGTAAAATATGCATTATCTTAGTGTGTTTCAAGCATGATTTACGGATGTTTAATGCATATTTCGTGTTTAGATCAAGGATACTGCTGTTGTTTATGTTCTTATGTGTGGGTATTGGCTCAAGGTTGAAAGATTCGATGATTGTTGGAAGTTGAATAAGAGTTTGAAGCAACAACAAGATTTCGAATGCATGGTTCGTGAAGAAAATGGATGTATGAGTATGAAGAACTGGAATTTCGACCATGATAAAATTTGAATTTGGAAAAGATCAAAGATAATTGTATATCTTTTCAACAAGTTTCCAATGCAACGTGAATCACCTTATTCTGAGGTCCGACGCAAAAGTTATAGCCAAAATACAGAAGACTATACAGACAAGCACAAAATCAGCAAAACAGATTCTACCACACCCTGGTGTGGTGCACGCCACACCCATGGCGCGGACCTTATCTTATTCCAGATTTTTTAGGGACATATAAGTAGATATTTTGGTTTAGAGTTTTGATATCTTTGGTTATGTTCTCTTAGCCGTCAATTAGCAACTATTTTAGAGTTCAAGTATTGAGGGAAGACACTAATTTCTTGTAGAAGATTGGATTGCAAGTTCTTATTTTGAATATTTCAATTGAAAGACAGGTTAATTCTTTCCTCTCTTTGATTTATTTCTTCTTATGATTGATTTGCATAATTACTTGATGTATTCTCTTATTCCAATCATGTGTGAGTAGATTTCTTGTCTAGGATTGGGAAAGAACCCAACTTTTTGGTGATTGATGATGAATTAATATATGTTCTTGGTGAATGTTTAAATCTTTAAACTTAATTTTTAGTGTTTTAATTTTGTTGATTCATTTGATCATCGTATTAGCAATCATATGTAATTAATTGAAAAACTGAAAGGTGAAGATTAATACCAGATCTCTAGAAATTAAGCAGGGAAGTCGAACCACGAAAGTAGGCTAGATTCCTTGGGGATTTGATTTGGATTAGTATAAAACTTAATGGGTTTAATTTAATCTTGATTCCATGAAAGTAGGTTAATTGAGATTAATTAGGCACGATCTTTAGACCTTGAAAGAGGCTTTAGATTAATTTAGGTTAATTCACCCTTTCTAGATTAAACCAACACCGGGAACTAAAATAGTTCATCATAGAGCATTGAAATTGTGGTGAAAACCCAATCCTGGCCCTTCATTATATTAAATTCCACCTGATTAGCTATTTATTTTATTTCTTTTAGTCTCTTATAATTTACTCATTAGTTTAGCTAGACAAATAACGTGAATTTGGTAATTAACCCCTAGTCCCTATGGGATCGACCTTGATAGCTACAACGAGTCTGTGCGCTTGTAGATTTTGCATATCAAACCTTCATGATCACATCAAACGGAGGTTAACAGAATATCATAAGAAGCCATTGTATATCAAGTCATATTCATGATCAAGCTTCATCCCTAACCAAGTCAAGCATATTAAAGATCTATCAAGCTTGGGTAAATTAGTTTAGGGTTTATACTTTGTGTGTTAATATCTTAATCTCAATATTATACACACACAATTTAATGGTTTATGTGTTTTATCCATAAAAGTTTTTGCAAACAAATAAATATATAATACTTATTTGTTTTCTATGTGGATAAGTTTTTTGATTTAGCTATATAGATATGAAGCAATATATATTCACATTTATGTGCTTCATACTATATTGAATTTGCAAAATATTATGTTTATGGATTGAAGACTTACTTACACTATTTTCATATATTATATAAGTCTATAAATCAATTCTAAAGTGTTTCAAAGTTTTGTTTAAGTCATTTTGGCAAAATCAAGTTTTCAACATGTTCTTACTTATGTGATTTTACAAAATGATGAGATTTTACAAATGATAAATACAAATTGAGAAAATCTTTTTATAACATGTTCATTATCATGTTTAAAATCATTTCCCAAAGTTTTATATTTTTCTGAATTTATTTAATATTTTTAAAAGAGGTTTAAATTTTATTTTTACTATTCAATTCAGGCTGATAACATATTATCAGTCGACTGGTCAGTCGACTGAAGAATATGTCTGAAATCTTCAAAAGTTTCTATTCTGTTTTGGTCGACTGACCAGTCGACTAGTGATCCATCAGTCGACTGATAAAGGTTATCAGTCTACTGATAAGATATCAATTGCCTACAACGGTCAGCTCATCAGTCGACTGATAAAACCCGTCAGTCGACTGATGTCCTATAACGGCTGTTTTTCCATTTTCCATTTGTTTGTCTTTTTGCTGGGTTTCACTTGGGTTTTGAGCTTTGTTTATTCATCCTATATATACCCTATACCATTTCACTTCTGAACTAAGAAGAAAAGTTTTAAAACAAGTTTAAAAAGAGTTTTAGTTTGTTTTAAGTGTTTGTTTACAAAATTAGTTTTGTAAAGATTGTTTTACAAGAAGAGGAGATCAATTTTAGTTTGGGCTTTCAATCTTCCTATCCCTCTCTCTTGTGATTAGAGAAGTGTTTCTAAACTCATATCTCTAGCTTATTTATACTTTAAATTGTTATATTAATATTTGTTAGACTTAATTGAGTTTATATTTGATTTTCTCATTGCTTACACACACAACCATTGAGCTTAACTATTTTCACATATTGTATAATTTGGGATTGTGGTGAGTGTAACCTTGAGAGTGAGCTTCATAGTGTTCTCACATAATGTAGAGAACAAAATCTTGTACTTGAGCTTCATTTGTGAGAATCACCTTGTAATACACATTTACACAAGGAGGAGTGTGTGGTGAGGACGTAGTCGATACCAAGAGGAGTAGCGTTGGTAGTAAAGTCTAGAGAGAGGTAGTAAAGTCGAGCACTTGAGGGAGGAGATACGTGAGGATCAACACTTGAGGTTGTAGTTTGTGTATGTACATTATGAGAGATTTGTAGAGTTTTTGGTAAGCTAGAAAACCGAGTGTGTAGAGAAGTTCTGGCTTCCAAACTAGGTGTGTCGATAGTGGAGTTCTCCCCGGGAGCGGGGAGCGGAGACGTAGGACGGAAGGTCCGAACTCCGTGATCATATTATCGTGTTTGGGTTGCTCTTTGTGTCCACTATTTGTTTATATTGTTTCTTGTTTATTTTCCCCTTTGCATATATATCCTTGTATATATCTATTGAATATCATCATTGTTAGGATATATTTGTTTATTAATTTTTATCGGTATTAATATCTAATAAAATTAGCAATAACCCTATTCACCCCCCTTTAGGGTACTTTCACTAACATGAGGTAGACTTTTTGTGATTGAGATTAGTTACCATATCCGCATCCACAAAACCTTATCGTACTGGCTTAGAAACTCCAAAATTCAAACACAATTCAGAACCACCTTTCAAATATTTTAAGATCCATTTTATAAATTTTCGATGTACTTTCCCTAGATTAGAAAGAATGCTACTCATAATGCCAACTGTATGGGCAATGTCTAGACGAGTGTAAACCATCGCATACATCAAATTTCCTATAGTTGAGGAGAAAGGAATATTCAGGACTTGCAAGAGGAGTGCTAACTAACTTGGCACTTTTAGTATTGGACCTGTCAAGCAATTATTTAACACATTTCTCTTATGACAATCACAACTTCTTGGCTTTCTTATGACGAGCAATCTCCATACCAAGAATATGTTGTGCCAAACGCAAATTCTTCATACCAAAAGACTTAAATAAATCCTTCTTCAATCTGTTAATCTTCTAACTATCTTGATCAACAATCAACATGTCATCTCCTTAAAGTAAAATGATTATGAAGTTAGCATATGAAAATCTTCTAAAATATATACAAGAATCTTTAACTATCCTCTGATAGCCATGACTCATCATGAAAGAATTAAATTTCTTGTACAACTACCAGGGTGTAGAGTGAGTGGAGGGAGTGTAGGTCAAGAGGGGCACGTGCCCTTTGTTAGACCCTAGAGGGGGGGGGGGGTGATTAGGATCTAGTGCTAATCTAATCCAATTTTATGCAAATTAAAACTTATTAATAAATTATTTTTGCAAAATAGATATATGATATGTTATGAATAAGAATATGTAATATGAACAAAGGGATATATCCTAGTAAAGAGATATATGGTAAAATATATGGAAGGATATATAAACTAACACAAGGATAAAATAAACAAACTACAAATATGATATGGCAATATGAAGAGCAATACACAAAGGCGATATAGGATATGAATATAAGAATAAGTATGCCAATGCAATTACAAACACACAAAGATGATCACGGAGTTCGGACCTTCCGTCCTACGTCTCCGCTCCCCACTCCCGGGGAGAAATCCACTATCATATCGGGTTTTCTACGCTTACCCGAAAAACGTTTACACCTCACAATACGGTTTTCTAGCTAACTGAAAACTCTATAATCTCACACTCTTGGAATCATACTTTACACCCTCTAAGTATTGGCCTCTATCCCATGTCTCCCTCAAGTGTTAAGAATTATAACCTCTTTCTAGGCATTATCACCTACTGCACTCCTCTTAGGACAACCCCGTCTCTCACCACACACTCCTCTCGGTGTACAAGTGTATTACAAAGTGATCTACATAATTAGGCACAAATACAACAATGGTTGTTCTCTATAATGGATGATAACTCAATTAAGCTCACTCTTAATTGTTACAACTCTCCACAACCCAATTATACAATGCATGTAAATACAATAAGCTCAAGGGTTGTGTGTGTAAGCAATTAGAAAATCAATTATAAACTCAATGTAAATCCTAGCATGATAAAAATGATAAACAACAAATAATTAATATAAAGCTAGTATTGAGTTTAGAAATTCTTATCTAAAGAAACAAGATAGAGAGATGGATTAAAATAAAGCTCAAACAATATAGATGATCTCCTCCACTTGTGAAAGCTTCTTCACAAACCAAACAAACTTTAAACCAAACTTAAACACTCTTAAACTTCTTTTTAAAACTTTTCTTGTGTAATTAGAACTAAGGATATGTGGGGGTATTTATAGGAACCCCAAAGCCAATAGAAAATAAGGCAAAGAGACCAAAAACCCAAAACAGTACAGTCTAGAAATATAGCCGTTACATTGTTATGAGTCGACTCGTTACTGTTCATGAGTCGACTCATAAGTATCCGTTACAGGCTAAAAACCAATTTATGGGTCGACTCATAAAATTCATGAGTCGACTCATCATGCATGGGTCGACTCATGAAGTCATGGGTCGACTCAGCAAAAACAGACTCATGAAGTCATGGGTCGACTCAGCAAAAACAAAACATACTTTCCAGCACAGTTTGTGAGTCGACTTATGACAGACATGAGTCGACTCAACCTGATGGGTCAACTCATGATGTTATGAGTCGACTCGTCAAAAACAAAATATAAACTACACAATAATTTATGAGTCGACTTAACATTGTTCATGAGTCGACTCAAGACATGCACACTGTTTATTTTATTCAGAAATCTGATTTTCAAACATCTTTTAAAAATAGCAAATAAAATCAGAAAATATAAAACTTTGAGAAATAATTGTAAACATGATAATAAATATGTTACAAAAATTGGTTTTCAAAAAGGACCTCCCATATGAAAAATATCATCATTTTACAAAATAGTCCAAAATATGAAAATGTAAACACATGAGTTTTGACATTTTAGCTTAACCATGTTTTTAAACATTATAAGATAATTTTGTAGACTTAATAAAAGATGTATATGATTATTATTAAGTCCAAAAACTAAGAATATAATATTTTTACAAAATTAAATATTTTGCAAACTTTTCAAAAACAATAAATATGATTTCATTGAACTAAATGAAATCATATATATGCATATAAGTATGAAACAAGAAATATATTTTCAATTGTATTCAATTGTTTCATATTAAAACTTGAAAACTATTAAACCAAAACATATATGTATATATATAACTATATATATACATAGAAACCACAGTTAAAGTGTGTGT
>BQKN01000089.1:880240-929536 GCA_022839385.1 Asparagus kiusianus
ATATATATATATAACTACATATATATAACTACATATATATACAAGGAAACCAATAAAATGTGTGTGTATATATGATTGAGCTTAAAGTACTTAACACACATAATATAAACTCCTAAACTAGATTACCCAAGCTATAGGTCTTCAATAAACTTTACTTGGTACACTTACGGATGAAGCTTGAACTTGAATCTTCAACTTGAATTGCAAGGCTTCAACCACTATTTCCGCCAACCTCCATTTGATATGATCGTTATGACGTAATTCCATCCAACCTCCAACATATTGTTTGCCTAGAATAAATATAAAACACAAACATAAATTGTTTGTCTAGAATAAATATAAAACACAAACACTAGACAAACAATATTAGATGTAAATTGTTTGTAAACCATCATCAAAACAAGAAGGCCAACACCCTTTGGTTCAGCATCGTTCCGACGTATAGTGCCAAGGCAATTTCTGTCATTTTAAATCTACATCCGTGTTGGTTTCAAAAAAAATTTTGAAGGCTTGGGTTTCTAGATTTCTAATGTGTTTTCGAAACCTTAGTCCTTGTACAGGTAACATGTGTTAATTTAATAGAGTAGTACAGTTGCTATGCGCTTGATACAAATATGCATAGTTGATACTTTTGTTTAGAGAGGCCAAAGGGCTAACTAAGGTTACAATTTTAATTCTTAAGATATAAATCTCCATGAAATAGGAAATAGTAAGGATGACTAATACTATGGAGGAATGATGATTATTCATTACTAAACTAGGTCTAATATGGACTTTGTTCTTATACTTTCTTTGTTCATGAACTGAGATTATATGCGTTTCTTGAAAGAAGAACTAGGAAAAAGTGTGTCCTGCTAATTAGTATGCATAGATGATTACCAAAGAAATTCACCATTACACTTATTTGACACTTGGATGGAGTTTCATGTCTTGCAGAAAACATTATGACAAAAATAAAAGATCATGAAAACAAATTTAAGGTATAAGATATAAAATAAGTCTACTCTACAAATTCAAAATAAAGAATTTTTTTCTAAAACATGAATTTCTAAAGTGAGAAAATTAAAGAGAAAAAAAAATGAGAACTTACATTACAAGTAGGTGACCCCTTGAAAGTAAATTTTCATCTTTATCTCCATCAACAAAGAAGAAGAAAAGAAAATTCAAAAGGTGAAGAAAAATTTGTTTTTATTAATTGCAAATAATATTTATAATCTTAAAAGTTCTTCTCAATTAAGAGTAACTCTCCTTTCTAAATGGAGACCATTATAAAAATTTTTACACTCTCAAACCCTCATTTTACCTCTTACAACCCTTAGATTTGTCTTGGTCCACTCAAGTAACTCTCACAACCATAGGATTTGATTTAGGCCACAAGTAACCATCATAACCATAGAATCTCTCAAAATAGTCTACACTCTTAATTTAATATTTAAGAGATGAGCTTTTTAGGATTTATTTCTTTAGTATTTAATTCATTTAGGACTCTTGAACTCTCTTAAATGTTCTTGAGCTTCTTAGAATTTAGCTTGGCCTTCAAATAATTGAATATATATCAACTCAATTTAGATTTCTGTCATAATCTATTGGTGCTGATAAAATTTCTGGCACGCCAATCTCGAAGGCTCTGTCTCATCAAGATATATTATTTTCATATATAATATGTTGAATTCTACTTTTCGGATTGAAGATATCACCTTTTCTTTACGGTTGACTATCCTGAGCATGAATTTGTCTTTATTTCTTCTCAAATTTAATTTGATTCTCAATTGTAAGCCAAGTTATTAATAATTACTAATCAAGAAAATGATGAGTGCTGAGATTTTTCTTTTAAACTTGGTAGTGATCTTTGGATTTAGGCATTTTGGATTCCATTAGAGATTTTTTGGGCTCGAAATTTGAGCTCTTATTCAATAATTCTTTTTTCCTGCAATTTAAGAGAAAAACATATCACTAGTGATACATTTATTCAAATAAAATAAATAATGAGAGTGTAAAAGTGTAGCAAAATATGCTTATCACTCATAAAGTTCACATTGATTTTGCCTCTTTTAACTTCAAGTGTCGAAAGCATGTTTAGCTATGAATATTGTGAGACAAAATTGCATAACCACATGAAATACCAATGGATGAAATAATTAATTATGAGTGCTCTGTGACATATATCTAATATGATATTTTGATACTTAGCAACAATGGTTTAAAAAAAAACTAGTTAACAGTTATAGTTTGTAAATGTCATTTTAAAGTTTGATGTCATTATCTTCCTTTCGAGCCAATTATATTAATTATGACAAAAAGACTGCTCTTTTCTTTTCTTTTTTAAACCATCATTTCATAGATAACAATTTGGTTGTGGTTTTGAGTTTGAGACCCCATCATTACTTAGAAAAATCTTGATATTATCGAATGTGAAGAGTGCTCCCAGCTCTAATGCTTGACTACCTTTCTGCCCTAGGTTCCTATTTTAAATGATAGATACTCTTCTTCAACCTAGTTTGATATTTTTTAATCATGTATTCTTTTCTCTTTATTTCAAAACTATCTAGCTGCTCCATGTAGATCTCCTTCTCCAAATCACCATGAAAAAAATATCGTCTTCACATCAAACTGCATAATATTGAGCTCTAGGCTAGCTGCTAACCCCAATATCACTCTAATAGATGTCATCTTCACAACCAGTTAGAAAGTCTCATCATAGTCAATGCCCTTTTTTTGCCCAAAATCTTTTACCAATAATCTTACTTTGTATTTTTGAATCTCTTTGTAGCAATCCTTCTTCAACTTGAACACACACTTCTTCTTCAAACCTTATCTATCATTTAGTAACTCCACTAATTTGTCAGTTTCATTCTTCTGGAGAGATGTCATCTTTTCTGGCATCGTATGAAATTATATGTCTTTGTCTTTATGAGTTTGTGCCTTCTAAAATCTCTTTGGCTCCTCTCTTCAAATGACGTGTTATTTATATCTCCAGATAGGTAGGTAGAGTCACATGTGCATCAGATGCTAAGGAAGAGTTTATCAAATGGCATGTTGTATGTATCTGAAAAATAAGATGGACAACATGTCAGCAGCATCTGTTAAAAATTGTTAGTCATTTATATACGAGCTATCATCTGTATTGTTGTCTATTTCTGCTAGCAATCACTTGTAACAATTCAAATGACCCATAATACGGGGATTCCCTTGCCCAGCATGCCCATATGTTATTAGATGTCAACCATTATCTTGTAAAAAACGAGCGTCAAATTGTACAAAATGTAGAAAAATGTGAAAATTCAGTAGCCACAGGTATAGTGTATGTCACACCCAGGTGTGGCAGAAGCTGTTTGCTACAATTCATTGTCAGGGGTGTAGTGTGTGCCACACCCATGTGTGGCAGAAGCTGTCTGCTACAATTTGCTATCAGGGGTGTAGTGTGTGCCACACCCGGGGTGTGGTAGATGTGTTTTCTGATTCCCAGCCTGTTTTGAATTGTGTTTTGTTATAAATAGAAACACGTCTTTCTAGGATTTACGAGAAGAGATAATCAGAGATAATTGGTTCTTTTGAGCACTTTGAGAAGGAGATTATTGTGAGGGAGTGTGAGATTATTTGTTGGGTTCTTTTGAGAGTTGTTTGAGAGATTGTAACTCATTATTTCTTCTCCATATAGTGAAATCTCCCCATCCTCTCACCATGGACATAGGCAATTTGCTGAACCACGTAAATCTCTGTGTTTGTGTGATTTTGCTGTTATTTTGTAAATTGCATTTGTGTTTAGTTCTTCTCTTATCGCTCGCCGACTCGTTTGGTTTGCAAGCACGCTTCTGCACGACGCGCGACAAGTGGTATCGGAGCTCAAATTTTTAGATCTAGAGTTTTGCATTGGGTGGAGGAAGATTTGATGTTGGAAGCTTGGGTTTTGGAGGTCTAGGCTTCGATGGAGACAGCATTGCAGAGTTGCCATTGGAGATCTCTCTTTCCTCATGTGGCTAGGAGATCGTGTTGGAATCCTATCTAGGGTTTAGTTGAGTAATTTCTAAATTCTATCAAATTTGAATCATTCTTTACAATTTGGAGTTTGCAAGCAATAGGAGAAGAAGTTGGTGAAAGCAGTAAGGTGATGACTAGTACAGTTCAAGTTGTACTTTAAAATACGAAGATCAGTATTGTAAAGTATGACGATAAGATTAACTTTGGTTTGTAGATGAGTGATGTGCAAGATGCACTGAATGTTCAAAATTTGGAAGAGACCATTATGGTCCATGAGAGGTCACCAAAGTATGATGAGGTAGAATGGGACAAGATGAACCGAAATGCTTGTGGGGTAATTAGATCTTGTTTGGAACAAAATTAAAGTATGATGTGATTGGTGTGACGTCTGCGATGAAGATGTGTGAGCTTCTCAACAATAAGTACCTTACGAAGAGTGTTGAGAACTGTTTGCACTTGCTATGAAGATTGTTTAGATTCCGGATGTCCAGGGTACCTCACTTACGGATCATGTGAACAACTACACAAAGTTGTTATTCGACTTGGCGCACGTTGATGAGAAGATAACGAATGAGTACAAGGAGATTATTTTGTTAGGCTCCTTACGCGATGAGGAGTATGATACCATCGTGCTTACTTTGTTGAATGGTAGATCTTCTATCACCTATAGTGAAGTGACTAATGCGTTGACGAATTACGATATGAGGAGGAAGGACAAAGAGACTTTCAGAGCTAGCACTTTAGGAGAGGTCTTGTCGATGAGAGGAAAGAGTCCCTATCCGAGAGGTGGTAATCGAAGCAGGTCAAAGTCAAGGGGCCACTACTAATTAGTAAAGAACCAGTGTACTTTCTACAAAGAACAAGGACATTGGAAGAGAAATTTTCAAAAGCCAATGAGGTGAATGTTGCTAAGAGTGGTAACAATTCCGACGATTCATGCTTTTCTCTATTGATTACCCCAGAGGTTAACCATGTGGATGCATCAGATTAGATACTGAATTCTGGTGCTACTTATCACGTGACTCCTTGGAGAGATTGGTTTGCATCTTTCGAGAAGCTCGATGAGGGCGTGGTAGTCATGGAAAATGATCAATCCTATGGTATTTGTAGGATAGGTACCGTCAGGATTTGGCTGCATAATGGAGTTGTTTGAGAGCTGAATGAAGTGAGATTTATTCCTCAGTTAAAGAAAAATCTTATTTTCGTTGGAGCTGTGGAGACAAAGGAATTCAATGTGACTTTTGAGAACGTTGTAGCAAAAGTTACTAAGGGATCTTTGGTAGTGATGAAGAATACTAGATTCTGGTGCTACTTATCATGTGACTCCCAGAGAGATTGGTTTGCATCTTTCGAGAAGCTCAATGGGGGCGTGGTAGTCATGGGAATGATCAATCCTATGGTATTTGTAGGATAGGTATCGTCAAGATTTGGATGCATAATGAAGTTGTTCGAGAGCTGAATGAAGTGAGATTTATTCTTCAGTTGAAGAAGAATCTTATTTTCGTTGGAGCTTTGGAGGCAAAGGGATTCAAGGTGACTTTTGAGAACGTTGTAGCAAAAGTTACTAAGGGATCTTTAGTAGTGATGAAGAAAGTCCGTAGTAAGAATCTTTATTATCTGAAGGAGAGCACTGAGATTGGCCAGGTAGCTTTAGTTGATTCAGAGGCGGACGCGAGCAGACTTTGACACTGCAAATTGGAGCACACAGGTAAAAAGTCACTGCAGGCGCTGTGCAAGCAAGGGATATTGAAGGAAGCCAAGAGTGGGAAGATTGAAAGCACTGTGTTATTGGTAAGAAGACAAAGGTGAATTTTGGGATAGCCGTACATAGGATGATGAGCATCTTGGACTACATGCACACAGATGTTTGAGGTCCCACCAAAATAGCATCACTTGGTGATCGATATTGGTTCGTCATGTTTGTGGATGACTATTCAAGATGTTGTTGGGTGTAAACCATAAAGCATAAAAATGAAGTCCTAGAGTTATTTGTGGAGTGGAAGAGGAGATTAGAACTGTAGGCTGGGAGAAAGATCAAGACGTTGAGATCCGATAACGGCGGTGAGTACACTTCAGACCCCTTTCAGTAGCTATGTCGAGACGAGTGCATAGAGAGATACTTCAAAGTTAGTCATATGCTACAACAGAATAGGGTGGCAGAGAGATTGAATCAGTCTTTACTAGAGAAGGTCCGATGTTTGTTATTGTAGAGTGGTTTGGAGAAGATTTTTTGGGCTGAGGCACTTTCATATGCAAGCCACCTAATTAATAGGTTACATTCATCGGCGATTAAGGGAAAACCCCCTATGGAGATGTGGTCGGGAGAGCCAACACATGATTATAATCAGCTCAAGATATTTAGGTACCCTGCATTTTATCATGTAAAGAGTGATAAACTAGAACTTCGAGCTAGAAAGACCATATTTGTTGGATTCAAGTGTGGTGTTAAAGAATACAAGCTTTAAGATTCAGTTGATAAGAAGATTATGCTGAGTAACTTTCGATGAGGCTTCTATCTTAAAGCTTCCCAGCTCTCATCAGGTGGAGGGCACCCCGTTAAAGGAGAAATTGCAAGTGGTGATATTAATATAACTCCACGGAGTCTAGATAGGACCGTATCTATTAGAGTGCCAACTGAGGTGATGCTAGGTGAGCACAATGATGATTTGGTGGATACAGGTTTAGCAGAGTAGAATCAGCGACCGATGGCTCAGGTTCAGGATTCGATTGTGTTCGGAGACCTAGGAGAGACATACAGTTGCCAGTTAGGTATACGAATACAGACATTGCTTATGCACTTTCAATAGAGAGTTTCAATGAGATGGTTCCTACTACATTCAGAGAGGCTGATTTGTGGTAGGAAGCTATGCGGGAGGAGATGAAATCTCTTCAGAAGAATGACACATGGGAGCTTGTTGAGCTTCCAAAGGGGCGGAAGGCTATTGGTTGCAAATGGGTATATACAAAGAAGGAGGGCATTAAAGGCATTCCGGTGAGGTTAAAAGCTAGGTTGGTAATGAAGGGCTATGCATAGGAAGATGACATTGATTATAATGAGGTATTTTCTACGGTGGTGAAGCACTCTTCAATTCGGATCTTACTAGCTTTGGTGGCACAATATGGTTTGGAATTGGATCAATTAGATATGAAACAATATTTTTTCATGGTGATCTGGATGAGGAAATCTATATGACTCAACCATTGGGATGTCAAGCTGTAGAGAAGAAGAAATTTTGTTTACAGATTGAAGAAATCATTATATATATTAAAGCAATCTCCTCGACAGTGGTATAGGTGATTCAATGGATTACGCTCGGTCATTTATACATTAGGAGCTAGTTTGATCCTTACGTATACTATCATAAGTTCAGAGGAGGTGCGTATATTTATTTGTTGCTTTATGTCGATGACTTGTTGGTTGCTTCTATTTCTATATCCGCTACAGATGAGTTTAAGGTACAACTTTTGAAAGAGTTCGAGATGAAGAATTTAGGTGAAGTGAAGTGTATTTAGGGATGGAGATTGGCAGAGATAGAGATACAGGCAGAATTTGTTTGACACAGGTGACTTATTTGAAGAAGGTGCTATAGTGGTTTAACGTGAGTATGAAGACAAAGCTAGTTAGTTTACCATTGGGAGTCCATTTAAAGCTTTTAGCTGACCTTTCACCAATGATAGTTGAAGATAGAGAGTTGATGTCGAAGACTCCATATGCGAGCGTAGTGGGATGTTTGATGTACGCTATGGTTTGTACGAGACCGAATTTGTCACAGGCAGATAGCATAGTTTGGAGATACATGCACAACCCGGGTCTGAGTCATTAGAATGTCATGAGATAGATTTTGAGGTATATTCGAGGTACTCTTAACGTTAGTTTGGTTTTTGAGTGGGACACTACTGATGGGCAACTATGTATTGGATACATAGATTCGGACTACGCTAGAGATTTAGATAAACGCCGGTCGATGACGGGATATATGTTCACTTTGACCCATGCACTGGTGTTTTGGAGATGTACCTTGTAGTCTACAGTGGCTTTGTTAATGACGGGGGTAGAGTATATGGCAATTACCAAGGCTGTTAAGGAGACGATTTGGCTTCAAAGACTTTTGGAGGATCTTAGTGTTTCGTAGCTATCCATCACCATTTATTATGGTAGCATGAGTTCTATTTATTTGGAGAAGAATCAGGTCTTTCATGCGAGGATGAAGCATATTGACGTTCTTTAGCACTTCATTCAGGATGTTCTTGAAGATGGGGGATGTGGAGCTTATGAAGATTCACACAAAAGATAATCCTGTGGATTTGCTCACGAAGGTGGTTCCGAGTAATAAGTTTGATCATTATAGAAACTTATTGCACATTCGTAATTGTTGAGGCCTTTTGAGGCCATTTGGATGAACTATGAATGATTTGATCCCTTGGGAGAGGGGGTACGTAGGCAACCATATTGGTGTAGCCTGTTTTGATGAGACAATGTATTGGTGCTCATGTTAGTGTTAGCTCAGTTTTGGAAACACTTCGTCGAGGTGGAGAATTATAGAAAACATCGTTGAATTGTTCAAAATGTTGGAAAACATTAAAATTCAGCAGCCACAGGTGTAGTGCGTGCTACACCCAGGTGTGACAGAAGCTGTCTGCTACAATTTGTTGTCAGGGGTGTAGTACGTGTCACACCCAGGTGTGACAGAAGCTATTTGCTACAATTCGTTGTCAGGGGTGTAGTGCGTGCTACACCTGGGTGTGGTAGACATATTTTCTAATTCCTAGCCTGTTTTGGAGTGTGTTTTGTTATAAATAGAAACACGTCTTTCTAGGGTTTAGGAGAAGAGATAATCAGAGAAAATTGGTTCTTTTGAGCACTTTGAGAGGGAGACTATTGTGAGCGAGTGTGAAATTATTGCTTGGGTTATTTTGAGAGTTGTTTGAGTGATTATAACCCATTGTTTCTCATCCATATAGTGAAATCTCCCCCATCCTCTCCCGTGGACGTAGGCAATTTGTCGAACCACGTAAATCTCTGTGTTTGTATGATTTTGGTTGTTATTTTGTGAATTACACTCGTATTTAGTTCTTCTCTCATCGCTCGCCAAATCGTTTGGTCTGTGACCACACTTCTGCGCGGCGCGCGACATATCTTTTGTAGTGGATTATCTTTGTGCATACTAAAACATCAGGATCAATAAGTGTTTGTTGGAAATTTTTGAAATAAGAAAATGAAAGAATTGAATTTGATTTTTATTCCCTCTAACTATTTAGAAAAAAAATGTTTATAACTCTCTCAAACTTAGTTACAATTTAAATTTCCTGATTACAAAAGAGAAGAAGATCGACGGAGATCCTCCCCTTTGTTTAAGTTTGGGTTCTTTACGATAGCGATGAGATGCCTCCCTCGAATGCTTGCGTTGAGTTTGCTTCTTGTTGACGATCCGAACGTCTTGAACTCGTGGAACACAGTTGAATCCTCTTGATTTATATTGAGGATAACTTGCATGGCAAGTTTGGAACTCTGAACGAGTTGATAACTCAGAGCAAGTTTAAACTCTTGAAAAAGAGTTGATTTGAACCAAAAATCGATTAATAGCTAAGGATGAAAGCTCCCTGTTGTTGAATGTCACTAAAGGTTGAACGCCGATCTTCCCCTTTGCGATTTTATACCATAAGCCTCTCATTGGTTTCCGATCTTGATCTGCCCAAAAAAGATCCTCCTAAACTCTTTTGAGTTTTGAGGTATTTATAGGGGATTAAAGAGTATAACTGTCCCCTTAATTCGCTCCTAAGTGGGGTTGTAATCCCCTTAAATCATAGGAAATGGTTTTGGAACCGTTAAGCTTGTGTTTGAATGAGTCAAACGCTAAAAATGGCGTTCTGGGACCAAACTCTGCGTTTTAAACATGAAACACAGAGTTGGGTCTGTTTTAGGCTGAAAAAGTTGTGTTTGCACAGCGTTGTAAATCCGAAGCACGGAGTTGGGATGCACACTTGAACTCTGCATTTTGGATCCAAGAACTCTGCATTTTCAACTAGAACGCTGGGGATGACCACTGTGTTTTGACTCTGGAAAGCGGGCATGAGCTCTGCGTTTTGAATCTGGGACACAGAGGTGAGCTCTACGTCTGGATTTGAAGAGACTGTGAATTTGTAGTCTCTTTTGCGAGAGCGTTGCAAATACCGTCATCTTGTAACCTTCGTCTTGGCTCCTTAAAAATATAAGAATTGTCAGATTATAACTCCTGATGTTGATTGTGAAGCCGTCAAATTATAGCTTCCATTATTGGTGATTGATGGGGATAAGCTATCTGCAGTATGTAGGCGTCTAAAAATGCCTATAGGTGTCCGCACACAGCTCGAGACGGAGAGAAGATGACGAATGTCATTATCCGAGTCTAGGAGGATTATTTGACACCGACAAGTGCATGAACCGGAATGGCGAACCAACTTTGTCTCGTACGCTTACCGGCCACCTCTAATTGGCCGCCACACCTGTCGGTCAGCCCGAATGTGTCAGTCAGCTCGAGTACGTCAGTCAGCCATAAGTGACCAGACGCACTCGTCAGTCAGCTCGCGCGCGTTGATCAGATCCAAATTGCCTGACACGCTTGTCGGTCAGATCTAAAGTGCTCGCCGTGCTTGTCTGTCAAATCCAAAGTGCCCAACACGCTTGTCGGTCGGAACCAAAGTGCCCGACGTGCTTGTCGGTCTGATCCAAAGTGTTCGACGCGCTTGTCGGCAAATCTAAAGTGCGCGACGCGCTTATCGATCAGATCCAAAGTGCTCGACGTGTTTGTCGGTCAGATCCAAAGTGCAAGACGCGCTTGTCGGTTAGATCCAAAGTGCCCTATGCGCTTGTCGGTCAGATCCAAAGTGCTCGACGCATTTGTCGGTCAGATCCAAAGTGCCCGATTCGCTTGTCGGTTAGATCCAAAGTGTCCGACGCGCTTGTCGGTCAGATCCAAAGTGCCCAATGCGCTTGTCGGTCAGTTCCAAGTGCTGTAAAGAAGCTAACGAGCACATGAAGCAAGTTAACGACGCGTGCAAGTCAACAAGGTGATCAAATACGCAAAATGGCAAAAAATACAAGTCCGAAAAATTTGGGAAATACCAAAAAAGCTAAAAAAAAGCTCGGAACTCGCATAATGGACAAGTCACCAAAGAGTGACCCACGGCTGCGCGAGTCACCACGTGGTGACCCACGACCGTGCGAGTCACCGGCTTGTGACCCGTGGCCGAGCGGAACATCGTATGGTGACCCGTGGCCGCGCGGGTCACTACGGTCCGTCTCGCGTCCTGAACTGTTTGTAACCTCCAAAACATGTTTCAGGCTAATTCGATCGATTTCTTCTGTTCTAAAGGTTCCTAACTGCCTAGATATTATCTACAAACATGGTTAGGCCGTTATTGACTGAAGATAAGGCTAAATCACTCATTCTTATCCAAATACCCCCAACCAAAGCCTATAAATACAGGCCTAGGGGCTCATTTCACGCGGGCGATTTATTATAAGGAGGAGGAGGTGCGCCAAGTTGGAGAGCAAGGGAGCACGAATTTCAGAGGAGGCTAACTGATCTCGGCGAAGTTCTTCAGGATAAAGAGGGAGAGTTCGAAGATCTAAAGCCTCGTCCATCCGTTCCTCTAGATTTGGCTTGGTCTTAATCTCAAGAAGAGCTACTGATTTTGCTTGGTCGATTTCAGAGCTTCAAGCGAATACTTCCTTGGTGGAGTAGGAGCTCTGTCAATTTTTTAACAACCGGATATGATCCGCGACGGTCTACGGATATCAACGTCCTCGGTACAGGCAAAGATCCCACGCAAACAACAGGCGATAAACATCTGTTGTGTATTGTTTGAGAAAGTTGTAATTTTTATTTTTATTGTGTAAGAAGATCTTATAAAAAGATCAACTTTTTATTCGAGTTTATTGTAACGATTAAAGTTGTAATAGATTCAAGGTATTGAAATCAATTTTTGACTCAAACACGCTGGACCCTCTAAGCCGCGGGTCACTCAAGTCTGACCCTCCAAGCTACGGATCACTCAAGTCTGACCCTCCAAGCCACGGGTCACTCAAGTCTGACCCTCCCAACCGTGGGTCACCAATGTTTGACCCGTGCCAGGGCCAAGATAGAAGACATTCTGCACCTATTTTTCTGATTCGATCGAGTTCCGCCCCTACTTTAATTGATCTCGAACCTCCGGTGGAGCCCCACGACAGCGTGGATTTGTCCGAATTCAAGATGAGGATGGTGGATCGCCTGGGTCCTTTGCACGAGGATCGAGGTAAAGTTCTGATCGTAGAACGCTTGGGTCCAGTGACTGAATCCCGAGCAACTACTCGAGTTGGGGGTCATACACGCCCTCGCAACTAGTCGGAGCCTTTCTATAATGGGAAAACTCATGTAACTGACCGCCTCGGACTACGAACCATTGTCCAAGAGCCCGTTGAGGTCCCGTGTTCCCGAGAGTATGGATCCAAACGTGTGACTCTTGAGAACGCCAACAAGGCAGCAAACCCTCAGAAGAAAACGTTTTTGTCTGACGTCAATAACGATGTACATGGGAAGTCGTGCCAACTCATGATGGGTTGCTCCAGTCATCAGACCGATGAATTGTACTATCTGGCTGGGGGTACGAATAAGGCTCAGAAAGGAGTAACCTAGAAGCAGACACTCACTGTCCGTGTGCTAAAATTATTAGGGCAGTATTATCAGCGTGTAGCTGCCCCAAGATCACTCCACAGAGGGTCTCGGTATTCTGAAGACTTTCCTCTGAAGCGTCAAAGTCCAAATCAAAGTGTCTCCATAAGAAACGATCAGCTGTTTAAGGTGACGAACTTTCAGAAGTCACAATTAACATGCCTGATAAGGGAAAGTCAGCTCGACCTTCTAGTTCTGACCCGCTCATATCATATCGTCTAACCCGGTTACGATCAGGAACCATTAGACAAAGGGATTATCAGAGAATGCAAAGGGGATCATCCTTGGATGATGAAGCATCAGATGCTAACTCTACAGTCGCTTCCGACAAAACAGTATTCCCACGAAGTGTTTATGATTAACACCGAGCAAGTGGCAAAAATCATCGAGGATGCCTTAGCTAAGTAAAAAAGAGAACTTCAAGCTCGAAATGGAAATGACTATGATGTGGATGAGGGAAGAGCATGACCAACAGAACCGAGCCTGGTCGAATCAGATAGGTGAATCTAGTCGTCGTAACAATATTAGTCAAGCAGCTAGTGATTCAGATGTGAATGAACACCTTAATGCTGATAACCCTCGCATTAGCCAGAATGCTGGGGGTGGCCCCACTAAAGATAACAACGCTGGGGGTGGTCCCACCGAAGATGATAATACCGGGGGTGGCTACATTGTTCCTCTCAGAAATCGTCCAAAGCATGATACAGACGAGGACGAGAAGATAAAAGATCTCGAGAGAAAAATCAAAGCTTTGATGTCTGCTCGAGAGGTGAAGAAAATCAATATTCTGTGTCCTTACCCAAAAGAGTGGGACTCAATAGCATACCCGGTGAAGTTCAACCTGATCAACTTCATGCCACTCGACGGGAAGGGTTCGCCCACTAAACATCTGATCTACTTTAAGTCTCACTTGGCATGATCTCTGTCAATGAGGCATTGATGGTCCGGTCATTTGTTGGTACCCTTCGCGGGCCCACCTGTTGGCCTTCTTGTTTTGATGATGATTAACAAACAATTTACCACTAATTTTGTTTGTCTATTATTTGTGCTTTCTTATTTATTGTAGACAAACAACGCGTTGGAGGATGGATGGAATAGAGCTTCAACGATCATATCCAAAGGAGGTTGGCGGAATGTCGGTGAAGCTTATACAATTCAAGTTAAAGATCAAGTTTAGCTTCATCCGCAGTGTACCAAGTCAAGCTTAATTGGAGATCAAGATTGCTTGGGTAATATAGTTTAGGATTTATATTATGTGTGTTAAGTACTCTAAGCTCAATTATCTATACACACATATTTTATTGGTTTTCTTGTATATATATGTAGTCACAAATATATACAACACAAGTTTTGGTTTTCATGTTTATAAATATGAAATTACATGTTTCATATTTATTATTGTGATTTGGTTTATCTACTTAGATATGAAACAAATATATTTTCATATACATACTCATATGTTTCATTTTCTATTATATTTGTGAAAATGTTGTTTTCTTAGTTTATGGACTTAATAACAATCATATACATATTTTATTAAGTCTACAAAATCATTGTGTAAAGTTTCAAAACATGGTTTAGCCAAAATGTCAAAATTCACATGTTTACATTTTCGTGTTTTGGACTATTTTGCAAAATGATAATATTTCACAAATGGGAAATGCAATTTGAAAAATTCTTTTTGTAACATGTTCATTTACACGTTTATATACATTTTTTAAAGTTTCATTATTTTTGGACTTCATTTGTTATTTTTAACAATTTTCCAAAAGTCTCAAAATCTGTTTAAAAACCTGTTTTTCTGTAGTATTTGTTCGCGGTCGACCACCATGGTCGACCGCCCATGAGTTCAGAACTCAGAACAGTTCTTGTTGGATCGCGATCGACCGTGGCGGTCGACCGTAGCGAGTCCAGAGACTTTCGCGGTCGACCGCCGCGGTCGACCGTCGCTTGTCCATATTTCTTTTGACTGTTTTTCATTGCTCGCGGTCGACCGCAACGGTCGACCACCGCACTGTCAACTCAGTTCCAACAGCTATTTTTTAGAGCCGTTGCAGAATGGTGTTTTGGTATTTTTCTTGGCTTTCTCTTACCTTTGGGGTTTCTATAAATACCCCCTATACCTCAATTCTTTGTATACACCAAGAGAATGTTTTAAACAAGTTTAAGAAAGTTTTAAAAGAGTTTAAGTTTGGTTTTAAGTTTGTTTAAGGGTTTGGTTTGTGAAGAATTTCATAAGAGGAAGTGGAGATCAATTCATTGAGCTTCAATCCATCTCTCTCTCTCTCTCTCTCTCTTATCATCTAGAGAAGTTTTCCTAAACTCATTCTAGCTTTTATTTATAATTATTTGTTGATTATCATTTCTATTAAAGCTAGTTTTATATTGAGTTTAGATTTGATTTTATCTCATTGTTACACACACCCACTTGAGCTTATTGTATTTGCATACATAGTATATTAGGGTTGTGAGAGATTGTAACATTGAGTTGTGCTTTTATTAAGTTCTCATCTATTGTAGAGAACAAATTTATATTTGTTACATTGTGAGTGTTGTAAGGTTTTCGGTGAGCTAGAAAACTGAGTGCGTTGTGAAGTTTTCGGTGATCTAGAAAACCGAGTATGAGGAGTGACATTGATCGGTGAGCATTGAAAACCGACACTGTAAGGTGTAAACGTTATTCGGGTGAGCGTAGAAAACCCGGTTGTGATAGTGGATTTCTCCCCGGGAGTGGGAAGCGGAGACGTAGGACGGAAGGTCCGAACTCCGTGATCATATTGCTTGTTTGAGTTTGTCTTTGGCGTATTTGTTTTTGCATTTATCTTATATCGTCAATTATGCATTACTCATTTATTTCATCCACTATCTAGTTCATATTGTTTACCCTTGTGTTAGTTTACATATCCTTGCATATATCATATTGTATATCTCTTTGTTAGGATATATCTTGTTGTTCATTTTGCTTATCCTAGCTCATATATATTGTTGTATTTCATACTTGCTAGGATAAATTGTTAATTAATTTTAATTAGCATTTAAATCGGATTAGATTAGCATAAGACCCTATTCACCCCCCCCCCTCTAGGGTCTAACACCGCCTTCGATTGGTACCACCGACTCAAGCCTGGAAGCATTAACAGCTGGGAAGACCTGGAGAGCCTGTTCCTCGCTCACTTCTTTGATGATGACGTCGAGGTGTCAACCAGGACACTCTTTGATGAGAAATAAGAAGACGACGAGACGGTCGACGACTTCGTCAAGTGCTTTCGGAATAAGACGATGAACTGCCGAGATCCGATCATGAAGGACTTCATCCTCCAAACCTGTCATAACAACCTCTCTTTGGACGTATTGGAAGTTATAGGAGTAGCACCTTCTAACACTGGAAAGAGTTGAATATGCACATAGAGTGAGCCGAACGCTTCCTCAGAAGGAAGCAAGCTGAGAGAAGCCAATCGACGGGTAACCCTCCGAGTTCAAACCTCACCTCCCGCAGTAAAGGGTAGGCCCCTGCAACTGTGGTAGATACTAATCAGACATCATAGCAACAATCCCGGAGATAACAAAATAGACTTCAGATCCGAGACTCTAAAAAGAGTACTCCTTCAAGGATGAAGACGTTCCAGCCATCTTCGAGTCCCTCTTTGAAAACAACAAGATCAAGCTACCACCTATCACAAATCAGGATGAAGCTGATAATACTTCAGATCTGAAGTACTGTGCGTATCACAATAGGATCCTTCATCCCACCAAGGCTTGGTTCACTCTCAAGAATAGCATCCAAACCTTAGTTGAAGCTGGTGTCATAACGCTAAATTAAGCTGAATGAACACTCCGAAGAGTATACGAGTATAAACTGCTTCTCAATACTCCAACAAGTATACGAGTCTAAACTATTTCTTAATTTTAAAGGGAAGTTCCTGGAAGAATATCGTATGTGATATTCTTAAGGATAACCCGATCATTCAGCTGAGTACAATGTTAGACCCAGTTTCACAAAGAAAGCTGGGGGTGGATGTAATGGGAAGTTCCCGAAAGAATGCTATATGTTGTGTTCTTAGGGATAATCTGGTCGCTACAAAATAGGATGAATAAGAAACTCCCACTTGGACTCTAAATGCTGGGAGCAATTCCACCAGCTTCCTAGCACTCTTTTACTGAGATGAGAGTTGATCACATCGTTGGATCAATATTCCCTCATAAAAAAACTCTCACTGGTGTTGACGATTCATAGTCCTCCACCATAAAGTCCCTCACTGATCAAATTAATTGATAGTAGGTCCACTAAAATTTTTTCTGGTTTAATCCATTCAAACTCACACTGTGTCTATGCACTCACTGTGTCCGGGCATAGTACTTGGAATTTTAATCTCCTGATCATTGACAATTGTTAAACCCCTCCGTGTTTAGTATTTGTCACTTAACACTAGGAACTCCATTTGAGTGATTTGTACGAATCAACGCTCCCACTCTCGCTATTCGTTTGGTCAAACATTCCTATAGTTAGGACTACAACCAAAGTCCCCTCTTGATTCCTTCAATAAACGAGAGGTCCACAAATTGAACGATCAAACCTATAAAAATTAGGATTGTCTTAAAACTCCAAACTTGGTCAAACCTTCCTGCAGTTAGGAAAAAAACCAAATTCCCCTCTCGATTCCTTCAATGAACGAGATGCCCACTTTCAAATCGGACTTTCCTTTCGATAAATGAAAGACCTCCACCCTAATTGAATAACCAAACCTATAAAAGTTAGGGTCATCTCAGTACCTCAACTCGGTCAAAACCATCGAACGGTTATGGCCAAAACCGGGATTCCTTTTCGATAAACGAAAAGCTCTCATCCTTTTCCCTTCAGTCAATCCTATAAAAGTTAGGGCTGAAGTCGAAAACTCATCTTCAAGTTAGGTAACCAATCCTATAAAAGTTAGGGTTATCTGAATCTTTTCGATTATCGGAGTGAAGATCTCACTCTTAGTTTTACCTCACAGATTCTCAAAACGGAGATCTCACTTTGAGTTTTTTTGCAACCGAAGATAGAATATAAAATTCTTCCTCTCCGGTATCGGGTTCACTTCTGCCCCAAGAGAAGGCCCGGAGATAGAATATAAAATTCTTCATCTCCAGTGTTGGGTTTATCTTTACCCCAAGAGAAGACACAATATTTCAACATTATAATTCCCAAAATCCGTGCTTCATAAGCTTGGGGAATTTTATCCTAAAGCCTAAGTAGAGATAAGTCAATGCCAAACACGTGTTGTCGGTTTAGTCTTTCACCGATTGAAAAAGATACCAGAATCTAAGTCTAGGGACTTTTATCCCAAAGCCTAAGTAGGGATAAGTCAGCGCCTAATACGTGTTGCCGGTTAGTTCTTGACCGTAAAAAAAAGCTTACATATTCGATATTATGGCAGGTTGTTATTAATAACACCATAATTTGTGCCTCACACACATGGGGAAATTTATGCCGAATCCTAAGTAGGGATAAGTCAACGCCTAACACGCATTACTGGTTTAGCCTTTCACCGATTGAAAAAGACACGAGAATCCGAGTCTGGGGACTTTTATCCTAAAGCCTAAGTAGGGATAAGTCAGCGCCTAACACGTATTACTGATTAGTTCTTGATCGTAAAAAGAACAAAAGCCCACATATTCGATATTATGGCAGATTGTTATTAATAACACCATAATCCGTGCCTCACACGCACAAAGAATTTTATCCTAAATCCTCAGTAGGGATAAGTCAACGCCTAACACGCTTTGTTGATTTAGTCTTTCACCGATTGAAAAAGATACCAGAATCCGAGTCTGGGGACTTTTATCCCAAAGTCTAAGTAGGGATAAGTCAGTGCTTAACACGTATTGCTGGTTAGTTCTTGACCGTAAAAAGAACAAAAGCCCACATATTTAACATTATGGCAGGTTGTTATTAATAACACCATAATCCGTGCCTCACACGTATGGGGAATTTTATCCCGAATCCTAAGTAAGGATAAGTTAATGTCTAACACACGTTGCCGGTTTAGTCTTTCATCGATTGAAGAAGACATCAGAATCCGAGTTTGAAGAATTTATCCCGAAGCCTAAGTAGGGATAAGTCAGCGCCTAATACGCGTTGCCGATTATTTCTTGACCATGAGAAGAACAAAAGGCCACATATTCGACATTATGGCAGGTTGTTATTAATAACACCATAATCCACGCCTTACATGCGCGGGGAACTTTATCTCGACTCCTAAATAGAGATAAGTTAACGTCTAATACACATTACCGGGTAGTCTGTTCCCATGAGAAAGACGAAGTCTACGTATTCAATATCGTAGCACTAAGAGAGTTAACTCTCTTAGCACAACGTTACATATGAAAACAGGTTCAAACAATTCACATGCTAGCCCGACTCAAACGGTAGTCGGTAAATGCATGTTAAATCCATTGATGGCTGAAGATTGGCCAAAAATGCTAAGTCTACGTCTAACATACATCGCTGGGTAGTCTATTCCTATGAGAAAGACGAAGTCTACGTATTCAATATTATAGCACTAAGGGAGTTAACTCTCTTAGCACAACGTTACATGCGGAATAGACTTAAACAATCTGCATGCTAGCTCGACTCAAACGGTAGTCAGTAAAGGCTCATCAAACCTATTGATGGCTGAGGGTTTGCCAAAAATCCTATAAGTGTGAGAGTCATTGACGCACCAGCTTCATTAGTTGGTCTCGTGGCTTGAGGATCTAACAATTTCAGAATAAGAGCCATACATTAAGATGAATCAGCTTTAACAGTTTGTCCTGCAACCTCAACATTTGGGACCGTCGCGCTCTAACGCCTTAAAAGCTTAAACTGTGTAGACTCCAACAAACATATGTGTATAAACTATGTTAATGACGATCAACATGTTACAGCAAAGGATAACACCGGTAAACACGCTACAGTAAAGGTCGATGCCGGTCAATAGTAATTTCACTAAAATAAGGCAAAGGATGATTCTAGGGAGTTCAATCGCATTCAGATATGAATTTCTAACGAAGATGATCAGTTCAAAGCCAACTCAAATGACACGAGCTAAATTTAGAAATTTACGCATCAACTTCAGTTTAAGATTTCGACAACGGTCAGACGATAAACACAGCGCCGGAAGAACTAAATAGACCGAAGGCTGAAGAAGTCAAGGATTGAAGCAGTTTACAAATCCCTCTACGAGAGTGAGGAAAGAGCCTATCGTATCTAAAGCATTTCAGACTCTTCTATAAAAGAATGAGTCTAAATACTTTGGAGGGGGTATCTGTAGGCGTCTAAAAATACCTATAAGTGTCCGCACATAACTCAAGACGGAGAGAAGATGACAAACATCATTTTCAGAGTCTAGAAGGAATATCTGACGCTGACAAGTGCATGAACTGTACTGGCGAACCAACTGTGTCTCGTACGCTAACCGGCCACCCCCAATTAGCCGTCAAACCTATCGGTCAGCCCGCGCGCATCAGTCAGCTTGTGCATGTCAGTCAGCCACAAGTGACTAGATGCACTCGTCAGTCAGCTTACGCGCGTCGGTCAGATCCAAAGTGCCCGACGCGCTTGTCGGTCAGATCCAAAGTGCCAGCCATGCTTGTCGGTCAGATCCAAAGTATTCGACACGCTTGTCAGTCAGAACCAAAGTGCCCGACGTGCTTATCGGTCAGATCCAAAGTGCTTGACGTGCTTGTCGGTCCGATCCAAAGTACCCGACGCGCTTGTCGGTCAGATCCAAAATGCCCGACGTGCTTGTTGGTCAGATCCAAAGTGCCCGACGTGCTTGTCGGTTAGATCTAAAGTGCCCGCAATGCTTTTCGGTTAGATCCAAAGTACCCGACGCACTTGTCGGTCAGATCCAAAGTGCTCGACGTGCTTGTCGGTCAGATCTAAAGTGTCCGACGAGCATGTCGGTCAGTTCCAAGTGCCGTAAAGAAGTTAACGAGCGCATGAAGCAAGTTAACGATGCGTGCAAGTCAATAAGACGATCAAATACGTAAAATGACAGAAAATACAAGTCCAGGAAAGTCAGGAAACACCAAAAAACTCAAAAAAAAGCTCAGAACTCGCATGACGCACAAGTCACCCAAGAGTGACCCGCGGCCGCGCGGGTCATCGCATGGTGACCTACGGCCGCACGGGTCACCGGCTGGTGACCGTAGCCACACGGGTCACCGGCTGGTGACCCGTGGCCGTGCGGGTCATCGCATGGTGACCTGTGCGCACGTGGGTCACTACGGTCCGTCTCATGCCCTGAACTGCTTGTAACCTCCAAAACGTGTTTTCAGGCTGTTTCGATCGGTTTCTTCTGTTTCAGAGCTTCCTAACTGCCTAGATATCATCTATAAATAAGGTTAGGCCGTTATTGACTGAAGATAAGGCAAAATTACTTTTTTTTATCTACATACCCACAAATGAAGCCTATAAATACAGGCCTAAGGGCTTATTTCACATGGACGATTTATTATCAAGAGGAGGAGGTGCTGCCGAGTTAGAGAGCAAGGGAGCACAAATTTTAGAGGAGGTTAACTGATCTTGGTGAAGTTCTTCAGCATAAAGAGGGAGAGTTCGAGAGATCTGAAGCCTTGTCTGTCCGTTCCTCGAGATTATGCTTGGTCTTAATCTCGAGAAGAGCTACTGATTTTGCTTGGTCAATTTCAGATCTTCAAGCCAATAATTCCTTGGTGGAGTAGGAGCTCTGTCAATTTTCTGACAACCGGATATGATCTGCGATCGTCCATGGATATCAACATCCCCGGCATAGGTAAAGACCCCACACAAACAAGAGGCAATAAACATCTGTTGTGTGTTGTTTGAGAAAGTTATAATTTTTATTTTCATTGTGTAAGGAGATCTTATAAAAAAATCAAATTTTTATTTGAGTTTATTGTAATGATTAAAGTTATAATAGATTCAAGGCAATGAAATCTACTTTTCTCCCAAACACTGTAATTTTTAGATAGCCTACAGAATCCCCTCCAAAGTTTTTAAAAGTTCATGGTTGACTAGGATAAATTTTTAGAATACTTTGGATCTCAACTCTGATCTTGGAGCTGTTGATTCCTTGTCATAAAGAAGTTGTTCTCTACACCCGTTTTGCAAGCATCTTAGTTGAAGGGGCTTGCCACACAGGACCCGTGTGAGGATGAACTTCAAAGAAAAATTGTAGCGACGGTCCAGCCACTCATGAGCAGAAGCTCTCAAACGTCATGTCACGACTCACATCCATTCGCCGATGAGCCCAAAAACATTCATAGGATTTTTGGCAAATTCTTAGCCATCAATAGATTTGATAAACCTTTACCAACTACCGTTTGAGTCGGGCTAACATGTGGATTTTCTAAATCCGTTCCACATGTAACGTTGTGCTAAAAGAATGAACTCTCTTAGACATAGCGCTATGATTTTGAATGCATAGACTTTGTCGTTTTTATGGGAAAAGACTAACCAGCAATGCGTGTTAGGCGTAAGCTTATCTCTAATTAGGGATTGAGACAAAGTACCCTAGAAATGGATTATGCTATCCTTTTCACGGCGAAAGACTAACCGGCAATGCGTGTTAGGTGTAAACTTATCTCTATTTAGGATTTAAGATAAAGTTACCAAGACATGGATTCTAGTATCTTTTTCATGGCAAAAGACTAACCGACAACGCGTGTAAGGCATAGGCTTTATCGCTGTTTCTTCCTATGTTATGTTTTCACTTGAAACATTGAAAGAAAGTTAAAACTGCCAAAGGTGTAGTATTAACTTGGCATGAATTTTTACTTAAAATAAAATTCAAAAATTTTCTTCATTATCACTAGGATAATTTGAGAAAATCTTTAATCCGCTAGGGATTTTATAATGAAAACTTGCTAAGGGATTAACAAGTTCATTAGGGCGTTTGACTATTAGAAGTGTGATATTAACTTAACAATATTTTATAGGCCTATCACTCTATTGAAGAGAGTCGATAAGTTGATTTGGTCGTTAAATGTGTAATATTAACTTGATAGGTTTATAGACCTATCACTCTGTTGAAGAGAGTGTAATGTTAACTTGGCAGGTTTCTGGACCTATCGCTCTATTGAAAAGAGTTGATAAGTTGATTTGGTCGTCAGAGGTGTGATGTTAACGTGACGGGAAAAATATTATGATCGAAACAACTTTGAGGACTTATCATCCTATTAAAAGAGGATTGATAAGTTAATTAGTTATCAGAGGTGTGATGTTAACAAGACATGAAAAATATTATGATCGGAGCAACTTTGAAAACTTATCATCCTATTGAAGAGGACTGATAAGTTGATTGGTCATCAGAGGTGTGATGTTAACTTGACGGGATTATGGACATATCGCTCTATTAAAGAGAGTTGATAAGTTGATTGTCAGAGGTATGGGATTAATATGACAAGAATTTGTTGCAATCGGAGCAACTTTGTGGACTTATCATCCTATTGAAGAGGATTGATAAGTTGATTGTCAGAGGTGTGATATTAACGTGACAGAAGTTTGTTACAATCGGAGCAACTTTGAGAACTTATCATCCTATTGAAGAGGACTGATAAGTTGATTGGTCGTTAGAGGTGTGATGTTAACTTAAGAGGATTATAGACCTGTCATCCTATTGAAGATGATTGATAGGAAGATTCGTTAGTGGATTCCAGGTAACCAACCCCCAGTCTTGATTAAGACTTAGCAGGGGAAATTTTTTACAGTTGACAGAGTATTCTATTGAACATGACAACTCAGAAAATTTATTACTCATAATCCAGTGAACTACAAATAAACCAACCCCCAATCTTGAACAAGTGCAGGGGAAAAATAGACAGACAAGACACTATCCATCAAGTCGTTCAGTGATATTATAGTATAACGACTATGAAGAGTTTGGAATACGTCACACAACAGGTTGTTATCTGAACAGTTTGGCTATCAGAGACTCTGATAGTTTTATGGACCCACCATCCTATTGAAGAGGATTGACTTCAGTGGCCATAGTATCTTCCCCTTCTGACTTAGAAGATTGGGGTTGGTCCCATTGTTCAGGTTGATTCTGCCTATTTTGTTATTCGGCTCTGATTCTGGTAATAATTTATTAAGTCTGTTCGCCTTGATAGATTAGTTGTTTCCAGAAATGATATTCTACAACCCTCATTTGTGCTCGAATGTCAGTTTGCAAGTTGTGTCGATAGGTCTCCACTAGGATAGATTGTGTCATACCTGACGAACATCGGAGAGCCATGCTTCGGAACCTCTTGACGAAGGCTTTGACGGACTCCCTTTCTTCTGCTTAGTGGCGAGAAGGGTATGGATGGAGACTTCTATATCATCTTCAAAGAATCTTGACAGGAAGAGTTTTTCTAGATCCGTTTACTTTTGGACACATCCGGTAGGCAGTTTCCTGAACCATTCAAAGGAAACTCCCTTGAGGGTACCAATAAACAATCGAGTTAGTACGACGTTATTTGATATCATATTCCTAGTCTGTGACTTGAAATGATAGATATATTTATGCGGTGATCCCGTGCCATCAAATGTTTGTAGCATCGGGACCTCAAACTTTGGAGGATAACATGCTGCATCCCATTTGTCAGGATAAGGCCTATCAACTCACTTGTCTTGGAGCTCGCTTCTATTAGCAATAGCATTGAATCGGGCTTCTGTAAGGATAATAAATTTTGATACTAATTAAAATAATGTTTTAGTATTTTAAAATATTTTATTATGATTTTTAAAAGAGTATTTATATTTTTCTTGAATTTCTACAAATTTCTATGATTTAAAGTCTAAGTTTTATATTTATTTAAATGATTTAAATATTTATAAATTTATTTAGTGTAGTAAAAATTTTTAGAATTTATCTGTTGCGTTATCGATACTGTAACATGTCATTTTGAATAATATGTTGTACTATTATTATTATTATGTATATTTTCGTATAATACATTGTATTATTAATTACGTATTATTTGTACAATTAGTTGTATTATTTCTACTGTTACATATTATCTGTCATATTAGTACAACTGCTATGCTTTACTATGTATATAATCCCATAATTATATGATTTTAAATGTAAGTAATTATATTTTTATTATTAGTTATTTCTGTTTAATTGTACAATATGTGTATATAACTATTTCGTATAAACTGTTGTAATAGCACAACATATACGTTTTTATTTGTAGATAATTATTCTGTAATTAGTTTAATTTTTAAAATACCGTAATTATTTTATTTTAATTACTTTATCCCTAACCCTAACCCTAACTAATAATATATATGTATATATATTCCGTAACCACACTCATCTCTGTACACGACTTCAGCCACCACCCCTTCTTCTTTTCTCTCTCCTCCGAACTCCTTTTTTCCCACTCATCTCTCTCTTCTCTCTCCCTCAACCGAACCCATCTTCTCCGCCTCCTCTCCAAGCACCCAACGCCGTCACCTCCTCGCCGTAAACCTTCTCCCCTCCTCCAAGGCTTCCTCCACCACCTCAACCTCGCGACCACCCCCCTCAAAATAGCCGAACTCGCCTCCCCTCACCCCCACGTGACCATCACGTGTCTCTAACACCCTACACCCCGCCGTCTGAGACCCCGACAGCCAACTCGTCGTAGCCGAAGCCCTCCCCGTGCTCTCCCCTCTCCTCCCACGGTCGAACCCGCGTCCTCCGCCTGACCACACCCCCTACACCCAACCAGGACACCTGCATAGCTCCGCCTCTTCCCATCTCCTCTCTCCGACCAGCCACCTCCTTCTCCTCTTCCCTCAAACCCGAACGATAACCACGCTCCAGCTCCAACGCCTCTTCATCCTCTTCCTTCGAATCCGCCGACACCACTGCCAGAACCACCTCCTGCTGCTCCTCTCCCTAACTCGTCGCCGTCATCACCCACTTCGTTACCACCGTGGCCGTGCCCTTCTCCTCTTCATCCGACGCTACTCAGCCAAAGCCAAGCTCTTTCAACTAGCAGCGATCCCCTCCTTAAGGTCAGCCCGACGCCCAAACTCGCGTCCGCCAGATTTATCATTGCCCGAGCTTACCGTAGCCTTGATCTCTGCCCTCCTCTGTCCGTCAGCCACCATCGCCTTAACCCCGCCTCTCGCCGAACCTCGCTGTCGATGCCGACCAAGTTTACCGCTGCCCCGTCGCCACAACCCCTCGCCAAAGCTCTTCCCGACACCATGCCCCCACGTCGGATCTGACGCGCGCCGTCGACGTCGATTTGTTCGACGTGTCGAGGCAAGATCTCACTTCTCTTTAACTGGTTTTTACAATTTTTGTTATACTGTTAATTAAGTATATGTAAGATTCTGACTCTCGATTTAATTTTGCATCAATTATTATATTATCGTAAATTAATTTTGAGTAAGATCCCCACTCTGTTATTTTATTGCATACAATTTTTAGATCTGTTAATAATTTTCTACGCGGGTTTGATGAATAATATTGAATGGATAGTAATTATGTGATAAATAGTATTTTCAGGATAAATATAATAAATTAAAGAATTTATTTTGGATAACATAATTAGTTTAGATTAAGTAGAATATTTTTAGAATTTATATTATGGAAGGAAATTATTTTAGAATGATAAATGTTTTTAAAGAAGTTATTTTGGAAAAAGATTATTTTTGTATTATGACCGTGTGATTGATAGTTGTAGAACACGACATTTCATGCACATTGACACCGACATGTTGACACTCTTATTTATACTCACTCATGTCATATATGCACATCTGATTCATCGCTAGCATATATAGTCATGTTCATCATATGATTAGCATAAAATTAGTTGTATTTATTTATTATTTCTTGTTTTGTTGAGAACCGTTAGTGGTTCATGTCCTTAGTTACCTAGTGTGCTGTGTACAAGACCTAGATACCCGTGTATTGTTGACTTAGAAAATAAGGAGAGTTGGGATAGGGAATTCGTGATTCAGGTGATCTGATGTGATGGTTGATTATTTCCAAGCTTGCACCAGCGATATTCCTATGTAGTGCTGGGGTGGGTCTGAGGAATAGTGATATTATGATTGTTGATTATTTCCAGGCTCGCACCAGCGATATTCCTGTGTAGCACTGGGGTGGGTCTGAGGTGAAGTGATATTGTGATTGTTGATTATTTCCAGGCTCGCACCAGCGATATTCCTGTGTAGCACTGGGGTGGGTCCGAAGGGAGTAGTGAAACATTATGCATAGATGATTTGTGAACAACCGGTTATTTGAGAATATGAGTTTTAACTATATGTGATAGGTAGACTAGTGACCTGTTGTAAGATGGTTAGCTACATGACCTTGTTATTTGAATGTTTAAGGGTTTTTGTGAGATGTGGACCGGTTATATTTTTTTCATACCTAGATCAGGATTAATATTTAATTATCTATAATTTGAGACATATGGTATATACATGAGGGTTTCTTTGTTTGAATTATTTCGCTCGACGTACTACATCTTGAGTTATAGATTTTTAAGTATTAATTCCATCTAGTTGTATGTCCTTGTTACTCGGATGATTATGGATTCTTCTGATCGTTATACTCTAGTGATAGATTGCATCTAGCTTGTTAGTATTCTAGCTGCATGTTTTTATTTATTATTATTGTTATTGCATTGGTCATTTGATCATTCCTATTCTCTCTATAGGATCTTGTCGTGTGTCATGCACGCTGACGTACACCTATTTTCTCTGGTATACGTCAGATTTAGGAGACGGACGGCCTCATCTCGGAATCATACAGGAACCAGAGGATTCGTAGTAGGAGTGTCTTGCAGATGGAGTAGAAGATCAAGCTGAAGCGTAGTAGTTTTCTTCTGTAGTAGTTGTGGAACATTAGAACTCTTTATCATATTTTTCCTTAGTTGATAATGGATTTTCATATTTTTAGTTGTACTTTCTTTTATTATGAACTATGTATTTTTATTCCTAGTTGGACCGTTTTATAATAAGGGTATGTTTGACCCATATTTTTATGTCTGGGATGATTTACCATAGATGATATGTTTATTTCTTATTCTAGATTATCTTTATATTCTTGCTATTGTGATCTGGGACCTGTGATTGAGATTTATATATTTGACGCTTAGCGTATTGGATTGAGAAGAAAAAATAAAAAAATATCAGTGTACATTTCTTCTCAATCTAATACGTCGCGGGCTTGTTCATGTTCCGATTCCCCTGGTATTTTGGAAAGCAGGGCGTGACAGGTTTTAGTGGTGGCCCATGCAGGTCACGGTCTCGAGTTTCTTGTCCAGCATTCTCATTTATTCTTTGTTTCCCCTTCGATATGGATGATCCTCCTTTCCGGGAGGATTCTGGCCGAGGTTGTGACTCAGCTTTTTGAAAATTGGTTTTTTTTTACAATGATCTAAGGCATCATATCCCAAAGTTGATTGATCGTTTCCTACTATGCTCAGAGCATGGCCTCCTGCTCAGCAACCCTCTTTGAATGATCTTCAGAATTTTCTGTCATGTGGGCAAAGCTCTCATACCCAACGAAAGAGCTTGATGATTGGGACTCTGCAATGGCTGAGTGTTCATCCTCGGAATTGATTCCTCTGGCTAATCTTCGATAGTTATTTGGAGGAATGGCTCCCGTCCGAGTCCGAGTGTGTCGGTAGACTCCTTCATACTCGTTAGCGATTTCTCTGACGGTCGGTGAACGACTTGTCTCAGAGTCATCGGGACTAGGACCTGAGGCTTTCCCTTTGCCGATCATATTGATATTGACTCCAGGATACTCGGTCTCTGGAGACTTCTTCTTGTGTGAATGTCATCATTGGTTGGGCAAGGCAATGTTCGTTAATTGGTCAAACACCAATAATTTGGCCTCATATGAGCAGCATTGACATCCCGAGAGGACCGTAGGAATCAGTCGTTTACATTAGAATGAATGAATAACTTGTTGCATCGGTCTTTCTCTCGATATGAACACTCTCAAATCTATTGCAAAGACTTGAGAAGAATTACTCACTGATTGTAAGGTTTGAATAGGAACCCCCAGTCCATGATTGGACAGGACTAGCTCTTGGTGAACATGAATCTGGTTGAGATGCCTTGAATCCATAAACTTCTTATATTCACCCCTTAATCTAGTCGCACTACGCAGAGTATTCGGGGGTCTCACTACCCGGTCAGCAAGTCAGGGGTCCAGGGGGCGGTGCGCCCCTAGCTGGGGGGGTCCGAGGGGTAGATTACCCCTAACGGGGTTCGGGGCCACACCCCGAAGCTTCACGGTATACATCAGGTTCTGTATTAGATTTTGTTACCCGAACGCCTGCCTAAACTCTAGGTTTTGCTGGTGAATTATAGTCCTGAGGTCTATATTTTGCTGATGAAACACAGTCTTGAGATCTGTGTTTTAGCTCTGGAACGCTCTTCTGAGAGTTGCGTTTTGGTTCTGGAACACACTCCTGTGAGTTGCGTTCAGTTTGTGGAATGCACCCCTGAAGGCTGCGTTTTGATTGTACAACACGCTACTGAGGGCTGCGTTTGGCATAAGCTGAGCCCACTCCTTCGGATGAGGGGATGTTCGAACAATCTTGGCTAAAGGAGAGAGCTTCATTCGGCATAGGAGCAACAATTGGAGCTTTAGTGTCCTTGAAGACTTTGAGGATCGTGCGCATAGCCTTGGGGCTAAAGGATCTGAAGGAGAGTAACTCCTCATACTTGGCTTCATCTACCTCAATGATCAGAGTTTCAATAGTCGTTCCAGCGAGCTTAATATCAGATTGTGCCATCACTTCTTCATTGGTGAAAAAGCTAGTCCCTAGTAGAGTCGTCATTTTTTGTTTGTTGGAAAAATTTACAATAAGAAAATAAAAGAATTGAATTTGATTTTATTCCCTCTAACTGTTTACAAAAAGAATGTTTATAGCTCTCTTAAACTTAGTTGCAATTTGAATTTCCTGATTACAAAAAAGAAGAAGATCGATGGAGATCCTCCCCTTTGTTTAAGTTTAGGTTATTCACGGTAGCGATGAGATGCCTCCCTCGAATGCTCTCATCGAGTTTGCTTCTGTTGGCGATCTGAACGTCTTGAACTCATGGAGCACGGTTGAATCCTCTTGATTGATGTTGAGGATGAGGATAACTTGCGTGGCAAGTTTGGAACTATGAATGAGTTGATAACTCAGAGCAAGTTTAAACTCTTGAAAAAGAGTTGACTTGAACCGAAAATAGGTTAATAGCCAAGGATGAATGATCCCTGTTGTTGAACGTCACTGAAGGATGAACGCCGATCTTCCTCTTTGCGATTTTATGCCAGAAGCCGTTCAATGGTCTCCGACCTTGATCTGCCCAAAAAAGATCCTCCCAAACTCTTCTTAGTTTTGAGGTATTTATAGGGGATTAAAGGATGTAACCACCCCCTTAATTCACTCCTAAGTGGGGTTGTAATCCCCTCAAATTGTTGGAAACGGTTTTGGAACCGTTCAGCTCGTGTTTCAATGAGTCAAACGTCAAAAATGGCGTTCTGGGCCGAACTCTACGTTTTAGACTTGAAACGCAGAGTTGGGCCTATTTTAGGCTGAAAATGCCATGTTCGTACAACGTTGTAAATCCGAAACGCAGAGTTGGGATGTAGAGATGAACTCTGCATTTTGAGTCCAAGAACTCTGCATTTCAACTAGAACACTGGGATGAACTTTGCGTTTTGACTCTAGAATGCAGGCATGAGCTCTGCATTTTGATTCTGGGACGCAGAGATGAGCTCTGCGTCTGGATTTGAAGAGATCATGGATTTGTAGTCTCTTTTGCTAGAGTGTTGCAAAGACCGTTATCTTGTAACTTTCGTCTTGGCTCCTTAAAAATATAAGAGTCGTCAGATTGTAACTCCCAATGTTGATTGTGAAGCCGTCAAATTTTAGTTTCCATTATCAGTGTTTGATGGAGATAAGTTATCTGTAGTAATTTTTAGACAGCCTATAATAAGTTTCATAGAATATGTGAATTCATAAGTGTACAAATCCTCTGCAATGTTGTGAATTCATGATATCCTTTTGAATTGTGAATTCATGAATTACAAACAAAGCAAATCGTGGTATGGAGTGACACATTCCCTTTTTATTTTGATTGCTAAGGAAATCGTGGTTTCATGTATGTGTAGAAAATGAGTGAGACAAACAAAGCAAATCATGATGGTTAGGAATATGTATACATTACGGGATTAATAAGTTTTGCCAGAATCTGCAAAAAGGTAATTTTATTGGTCTTACTTTATTATTTTTTATGAACTATAAGATTGCGTCCGTTCTTTTTGTTTGTTCTACCACTGATATAGATATTTTTATTTATCATGTCTTTACGATATGTTGTTGCGACTGATAGTTCTAATCCTTCAAGATGGACTATCAAAGTAGGTTTCAATAAAGCATTGAATGCCCTAATATCTTTAGCATCATCTTTGATGGCCTCATCTCCCACTGGTCCATCTGATAATGTTAAATTAGAGTCTCGATTTATCCTTATTTCAAGGTAATTCTTTCTCAAGATTTTAGATGTTTCATATATCACTTTGAGATGGTCTTGACACATTGTTCATTTAGGATTGTATTGGTGCAGTGGATGTGACTCATATACTATGCATGGTGTATCCCATAGATCAGACACCCTATTACAATAAACATGGTTTCCTTTCTCAAAATACCTTGGCAGTTTGCACATTTGATTTCAAATTTATTTATGTGCTAGCTGGGTAGAAGGGCTCTGCTAATAATATAAGAGATTTGAAGGACGCAATGAGAAGACCTCAATGATTTCCACTTCCACAGAGTAATAATCTTCACCCATCATCCTAGGACGTTAATACAATTATAGAAATACTTTTAGTTTTATAAAATTTTTCTCATTTAAAATCCTTATTTATAGACAAATTTTGTCTAGTTGATTGCGGCTACCCAAATAGGCTATAATTTCTTGCTCCACACCAACTTCAGAGATAACGCCTATCAGAGTTTGGGCCTGCTGACAATCGACAACGACCATGAAATTTATACGAGATTTTCAGCCACAGGTATGCATCTCTTAGAAATTGTGTTGACTGCGTATTTGGAGTTTTTAGGTTTAGATTCATTATTTTCAAGAGCCAACCTCCAAACTTTCCATACGTGACACAAACAAACATTATAGTTGCATGTGTGGGGATGCATAACTTCTTAAGGTTGGATAATACAAATGATGACTTTAGCATTTCTAACTATCAAGAAGAAGCTCCATGCAATATTATCGATATTAATGATGATTCCAATGAAGAAGATGAATTAGAGACTTAATACACACAATGGGTCACGGTGGAGCTTGGAGAAATTTTATGGCGAAGGCCATGTGGACTGATGGAAGTCGAGTCGCTCTAGGAATTTAGTTTTTTATTAGTTGTAAAACACTTTATTATTTGTAATGATCAAATATGCTTTATTACTTTATATTTCATAAGTATCTCAAGACTAATCCATCTTATATAATTTTTTGATATACAATTATCATCAAAAGTAATAAATTTTAAAATATAATATAGATAGTATGTCTTGGTATCATCGAATAAATTATACGTTGTTCTTGATATCTTGAAATTTCCTGCACTATTTAACCAGGAAATCCTATTGTTCAAAAGATTATTCACCATTAATTGTCCTACCAAATTATCTGACTTTAAAAAATTATCCACCATTATCCTACCAAATTATCCTAGTTCAAAAAATTATCCAACAACATCCCACCAAATCATCCTACGTAATTGTCCTACTTCACGAATTATCTACCATCATTCTACCAAATTATCCCACGCTGTTTAAAGTTTACCCCACTTCCACAATTATCCCAAGTCTACTAGAAAAGTTCCTGTTGACTAACCCCCTCAACAGGATTTTGTGAACCCCTCCTTTTAATAATTAGGGAGAATTAACATGCACCAGGTCCGTCAAAGCCTGTTCAATTAGCTTCACACAGGCTCTCGCACGCTTCTCCCATTAGGATTCGATATGTGGACCTGATCTAGTGGGCCCTGATATTGGCTTGGACCCACATAACCTTCTGTTAATTTATTCAATACGCAAGTTCATCTGATCTTTGAAAATCTAAGACTACTTTCACAGTATATTATGATTTGGGTTAAGTTTAGTAAAGTATATTAGGTATTATTTAGATTTAACTAATGAAACAGCCAATATAGATACAAGTGTGTCGTCTTTTTAAGGGTACGTTTGCAACTAACTTGATGTTTTTCACAGGATACATGTGCATTTATATCTGAGAGGTAGATAAGTAAACATTAATGCTGAGATCGTCTCAAAATCGCATTTATAGTTCAACAGGTATTCTGATAAGTAAATATCAATGCTAGGATTTGTGTCTCGAATCTCATTCATAGTTGCAAGACTATTTGTGTTTCCTAAATCCAGATGCAGTGCATTTATATATGTATCGTATATAGAGAGCGAAAATGTACAGTTGCTTGAGGGTTTCTAGTCTAGGATCTAAAAGAAAAGAGTTCTGCAAATAGAAGGACTATTCTCAAGGATTCATGGGTATTTGCGAGGTTGAGCTAGCGATGATATAAATTCGTACTCTTCTCAGTTTTATTTGGAGGAATTTTTTTTCTTTTCAAAGTTGCAAATTTTATGGTCGTCTAGTCTTCTTTGTTTTTTTCGTTGCCAATTAAAAAATAAATCTCAGTTTTGATTTCTTGTGATATAAGTCAAGACATGAGTGATGAAGAAAAGCAATATGATCAATGATAGAGCTCTTGCATGTGTTCATAAGGCACCAGGACAGCTGTTAGGTGAATTGATTAGGCATCTTGGATTTAGTCTCTTTAATGATGCAGATGGTATATATGTCAATTAGCACGGAACAAATATATACGGGGAAGAATTATACTTGAACTATGTAATAGAATCTGATTGAAATCCTGTAACAAGGACACATTTGCTGTGAGGAGGGACAGCTGTTAACAGTAATTTTTTAGTGTTAGTATTTACATTGATTGTAGGAAGTTAAAGGGGAGCAGGAATGTAATGTAACCAACGGCTTATATCAATACAATAGCATCACTAAGACTTGATATAAATGTACCCAGAGTCAACACAGCAGCACTAAGAAAATTTTAATGTTATCTTATATATCTAATTATAGAACATGATAGTTATACTATAGTTTAAAAATACACTTAACTAAAGTAAGAAAACACTAGAAAAAATTGCCATACATACGCTTTAATTGATTAGTTAATTTAATTTGATAAATGAATATAGTAAACTATAGTAAAATAATAGTTACACTATAGCAAAAAAAAGTCATGTCTGCTTCAATTGGTATCATAATTTGATTTGACAAAGTTGAGAGTAATGAGATGAATTTGAAGGGATATATATAATTTATGTATAAATGTATGTGTATGAGATGAATAATTTGAAAGGTTACGATTTATGTATCTATATATGTACTTTATGGATGTATATATATGTATTTTTAATAATATTTTAAAAAGAAAATATTTTAAAAATTCAAGAAATTTTTATATTAGTACAAGGTATATATTATTATTCAATTAATATCTTCACGTTAGAAACGGTGAACTCAGTCAACCGGCCCAGAAAGGAAACATGGAAGGCCAGCGACACGTACGTTTCGGGTACAATACAATGGATTCACGGCACAAACGTATCTCAATTAATTAAAACTCTCTATCACTGCACGCAGGCTGTCAAATCCTGCTACTATCCCTTGGCCCATGGTGTCCCCCTTCAGCTTTGGGTCATAATACAACCACCCCCCAGCTCAAATTTGACTTTGGGGCGACTCACATACCCTCCCAACTTTAAACGTTTCCCTCCGGCCAATATTAATAATAATAAAAAATAATTAAGATGTTTTTGAAAGAAAAGTAAAAAAAAAATCCTCAATCATAGGTGAGAAATTACTTGTAAATGATAAATAGATAAATTAGAGATTTTTTTTTCTGACAAGGATATTTTACTTATTTGCTAAGTATGGATAGAGAAGGTTTCGTGAGATACCCCAAAGTTTCAGGAGTTTGTAAGATATAAAAGAAGATTAGATATAAACATAGTCTTGTTTAACTTTAGATCTAGGCGGAAGCTTAACGCAAATCCTAATATTCATTTTAGGCCATTTCCCCTAGTTCTTTTTTTTAATAACGGGAGAATTTTGGTTAAGGGATTCCTATACTAGAAGGAGAGCCCGAGTTCAAGCCCTCAAATCATAAGAAGGGCTTAACCTTTTCAAGAAAACTCTGGGGAAGTGAAGCCCATCTCAAATTCATCCCGATACCAACAAACGTGATATTCAAACTTGAGACTATTGAGTAGAGTGCAACTATCCAACCATCTTGGCAAATCCTAACGGATAAAAATAATATTCACGAGTTCCTGAAGAATTGTTTTTGGCAATGGGGTACGTCTAAGGAAAAATTATGAATTTAACAAAAGTTAAATGCTCTAAGTTTCGTACAATTTTTTTGACAGTAATGAGACTTGAGAAAGATAATTATTTTTGTGGTTTGGTTATTTTGATAGAATCTATTAAAATTTGTTATTTTATTAATCTTAAAATTTCTATACATTTATTGCAGTAGTCTAATAACACGTAATTTAGAAATTATATTTATAAACTTGGAGAAGCGCATCAAATCTGTTGCTAAATCTCGCACGTATACAGTTGAGGGGTCTTATTGCTAAAACTTTAAGAATTATATGATTAATCATACTTTTTGATGTATCTAAATATGATATTTTTTTTATGTGGTTCCTGATTAGAAATTATCTTTTTATTAAGAAAGTTTAAGTCTATTAGAATTATCTTTTATTAGGAAAGTTTGAATCCATTAGAAATTGTTTTTTATTAGGAAAGTTTAAGCCCATTAGGATTGTTTTTAGGGAAAATTGCTTTTAGGCCCCAAAATTTAACTTTCAATGTGCCCCAGCCCGCAACTTTCAACAATGTGCTGCAATCCCTTTTTTTTAAAAAAATTATGTACAGGCCCCTCCCCCCAAGTTCTAATGCAACCTCTTCAAAAATCCCGATTTTACCCCTCCCCTACACCCCCTCCTCCTCCGTTCCCCCTTTGCCCCCACCCCGCCTCCCTCCCCAGCTCCGCCTCCCTCCCTCCCTCCACCGCCAACGCCTTCCCAAGCGCCGCCGCCTCCCTCCCCCGCTCGACCTCCCTCCCCTCCCCCGCCTCCTTCTCCTGCTGCACCTCCCCCTACACATCCCTCCTCCTCCTCCGGTCCCCCTCTGCCCCCTACCCCGCTCCGTCGTTGGCGTCGTCCCGAGGAACTTTGCTTGGCTGACGGCGATCATGGTTATCATGTTAACTCTTACGGTTAACATGTTAACTATTAATAGTTAATATGTTAACAGTAAGAGTTAACATGTTAACCGTAAGAGTTAACATCCGCTGGCATGAGAAAGAGGAGGGTAAATTTGGGATTTAAGCCAGCTGGCATGTCTAATCATGAGCTGGAATGTCTAATCATCCGCTGGAATGCGCTGGAATCATTATGGAGGGGCCTGGACATAATTTTTTCAAAAACAAGGGGCTGCAACATATTTAAAAAAAATATGGGGGGCTGGGGCACATTGAAAGTTAGATTTTGGGGTCTAGATGTAAATTTCCCTTGTTTTTATTAGGAAAGTTTTATTAGAAAAGTTTTCATTGTAGTGGAAATTTTCTTGAGGATGTATGTATCGCCAGCTCTTGCTAGGGGTTTTCATCTTTTAGTTTTGGAGAAAAATAGTGTAGAAGATATTATTCCTAAAGTTATTAAATTTATCGAATTTTTGAGATTTGATCTTGAATTTATTGTGCTATTAGGTTGCTTTGTTGATGATCTAAAAGAGGTTTCACACGCGTTTGTTTGATTGGTATGGAATTGAATTAGAGCTATTATCAATTTCGTGGTGTTTTCCTTGAGAGGGATTTGATTGTCTGCAATGGTGTAAGCCTTGTCAATTTCAGATTTCTAATCAATCGCAAATCAGAAGAGGATCGAAACGCTGAAAAAGGAATTCAAAAGTATAAAGCAAGATTTTGAATAGATTAGGAAGGAGATAAGTATTTATAGCTAGTGGTCAAGTAATTGAAGTTAACATTGAATAAATTATCAATGACAACAAAAATAAAGGTGTTGGAAAACGGCGATGGGGGATTCATGGGGATAGAAAGGACTATGATACAGTAGCGAACCATGATCAAGATGAGCATAAGATGGTGGCGGGTGGCAAACAACCACTGGCAATGGGCGTTATGCCGCTAATTGAGGGTGTGACGGGATCAGGGGTTTGATGGTGATAGGACAGTAACAATGCTTGGTGGTGGGATGATCAAAAGGTTGACAACATCCACTGGATAATGGATCATGGACCATCCTGATTTGATCGCGAGTAGGATGCATGCCATGATGTAGAGTGCAAACTTGTTGAGAAGAGATTTGATAGGGGAGGCCCTCGTCATGGACAGTGCAGCGGTTATGATGATGATGAACTTGGTGCTTTTGATGAGGATCGAGACTAGGATTTTGACCAAAGGTGGCCACCACATGGTAGAGACAGGTCTAAGCATCGAGGGGGTTTCCGTGATGGTTATGGTTATGGCTGAGATGGATATGATAAGAGGTGATTATCGTACAATCGGAGCACACATGAGCCGAAGATTTTTTTTCGCACTTTGATGGGGGTGAACTGCATGGGTGATTGGAGAAAGTCAGTCAGAATTTTAGGGCATTTGAGATTGATCTTGATTGGTGGGTGATGATTATCAATTATATCACTTGGACAGGTGAGCTAATAACTGGTGTAGGTGGTTAAGTCTTAGTGTGAGAGGGAACATAGGAGATTGAGGTAGACTGAGTTCGTGGAGGATTTTCTATGATAGTGGGGCTCTTCTCTAGTAATGAACCATCATAGGTAGTTGGTTAAGCTGAGGCAGGAAGGGAAGGCTATTGATTACATCGATGAGTTTTGGAGATTGATGGTGCTAGTGAGGTATTAGTCAGAGAAGGCACCTTTTGGGTATTTTGTGGAGGGTTCGATGCCCTAGATTGCTACAGAAGTGAAGCTTAAGCAGTCTCAGAGATTATCAGGGATGATGAGGATAGCTAATGTTATTGAGGCTAGATCTAGCAGTTGGAGGGCTAATAGGGAGGTTAGTAGCAGGAAACACTCAGATATTGAGACCAACAAGGGAGGCAAGACTTTGGGCATATACATGGGTTCAGGTGACAGTCTAATAAAAAGGGAGATGAAGAAGAATTCTAGAGGAGAGGTACAAGACATGGTAAAGAATGGGTTATGCTTTAAATGTTGGGACAAGTAGAGCAAAGGGCACTGATTAGGACTGGAGCGGCCTACATGATTGTGAATTTCAATGCTGAGAGTGACGACACCAATCCTGCAGATTTTGATAGCGAGAGTGATTGGGCTAATGATCATTGTGAGGTACTGGAGGGAGCAGAGTTGTCATTGAAGGCCATGACAGGAGTTGCTAGACCACCTAGACTGAGGATGATGGCAAGAATTGAGAAGGATGATGCTTCATTGTTAGTTGATCCTAGTTCATTGCATAATTTTATTAATGCAAGAGTTGCTAGAAAATGTAGGTTTGACAGTGAATATTTTAAAGTCTTTTGAGGTGAGGATAGCAAATATGGAGAAGATATAGTATTATGATATTATTAGAGATGTTAGCATGAACGTCCAGAGAGTTTAGATTTCTGCTAATCTTCATATGTTAGCACTTCTTTATATGGTTGTTGTTTTTGTTAGTTCTCTTGTTTTGATGATGATTTACAAACACCATTATTGGTGCTATTTACTTATCGAGTTATATTGTGTAGATTACAATTTATCAAGCAATTTAGTGTCAATGTTGGAGGATTGGACGAAATATGAGCTACAACAATGATATCCAAGGAGGTGGAGGCAAATTGATGAAGAAAAGCTTTCAAGAGCACAATATAAAGGAAAAGCTTCATCAATTTGAGCAAATATCAAGACCAAAGAATTGTGTTCATATATGTGAGATATTTGCATCTTTTTCTTTCTCTCTAGTGCTTAATGTAGACAAGTTATTGAGTTGATGACATTTTAAGTTCATTGGGTTTATACACACACTTTCACAAAAACATTGTTTTTGAACTATTTTAAAAAAATGAGTAGTTTTTCATAATTGGGAAATGATCCTTCAAAAATTCTTTTTGTAACATGTTCAAAATCATGTTTATAAATATTTCTTAAAGTTTTATATTTTTTGGAATTTATCTGTTATTTTTAAAAGTACTCAAAAACTTAATTTCATACATGCACAGTGTCTGTGCAGGTTTATGAGTCGACTCATGCCTGTGATGAGTCGATTGATAAACTATGCTGGAAAGAGCAGAAACGTTTGCTAAGTTGACTCATGATCCTTCAAGTTGACTCATGCAGGGTGCAGCAGACCATCAGCCTTATTAGTGTCGGGCGAGGTACTTTCAAGATCTTCAAACCCTTTTTAGCAAATTGCCTAAAAAACATCAAGTGTTTGGGCGACACCCACTGGATCGAGCGTTGTACAGAGGTTATCTATCACCTGGAGATAGACTTGAAAGCTCTGAAGGACCTTGAGTATGCTGACCTAGGGGCAGAGACGGAATAGGCTTTTGCTAGCATTCAACCTGCAAAGGCACATTTATAGGAAGTCCTTCAGAAGAACTTATCTGAGAAAGAGGAGCATGTTGTAGCTCTGCAGGAGCAGCATAATCAAATACAAGTTAAGGTGACCGATTTCATTACTGCAATGCGCATAACTCAAGAAGCAATCACTCAACTAGAAGTGGAGTAGGCTCAGAAGAAGGCTCAGTTGGCTTGGGAAGAGGTGGATGTGAAAGGGCTCCATCTCAGGAGTGCTAAAATTTTCACTAATTACTGCAAAGAGTTGCAAGTTCTTGAGGAGATCAAAAAGGAAATTATTGCTGCGATGCCTGACAACGCTAAACCTAGAAGAGAAACTACAGCAACGGTGAAAGCCGCTCATAGAAAGAGGCTTGCAGACATTAAGTCTCGGCTTGCATTGATTAAGCTGATGGGCCCTGAGACTTAACAATGTATCGTTCTTTTAATAAGAACAAATCAATAATTTTGTATCACTTCTTAATATTTTGAATAAAAAGTGATATCATTTTAATATTCCATTGTTTCTTTTATGTGTTATGTTTTATCTTGAAACAATGAAAATGATTAAAAATGCCAGAGTGTAACGTTAACTTAGCATAAATTCTTACTTAGAGTAAGACTCAAAAAAAATTTTATTGCCACTAGGATAATTCCAAAATATTTTAATCGTCATAAGTGTAATGTTAACTCGATGATGTACTAGCTGGGGATGATTTTGACGATTTGTTACTCTTGCTTCAATAAATTCTGAGTAACCAACCCCAGTCTAAGCGAGTTCACTCTCTCTTTTTAGACTTACCTGGGGATTAGAAAAAGGGGTCTCATGATCTATGGGTAATACTTCTTGAGAAATTTACCATTAATCGATATCATGAGCCTGTCACCTTTTTGATTAATGAGATAGTAAGCTCCATTCGAGTAAACAGACTCAAGTACGAAGGGTCCTTTCTATTTAGGATTGAATTTCCCATTAGTCTTATGCGTCATTACCATGGGTCATCTAACTGCTAAAACAAGATCGCCTTTCTTAGAGATCCTCTGTTTGACCTTTTTGTTGTAGGCTTTTGAGATCCGAGCTTGGTATAACTCGATCTGTTGTCGGGCTTCGAGCCACTTATCATCTAACGCTTCTAGCTCTTGAAGGCGTAGTCGATGTTATTCTTCATCAGTCATCCCGGTTGCAAGAGCAACTCTTATGGATGGGATTTGAATTTCCAATAACAACATGGCTTCGTATCCATACACCAAGGAGAAAGGAGTAGCTTTCGTCGGGGTTCCCACCGTTGTGTAGTAGGCCCATAGACATTCGCAAAGTTTTTTTTATCTCAGTTGCGTCGACTTTTGGAAACAAACTTTTTGAGAAGCTTTGCAATGGTTTTGTTGAAGGCTTCTGCAAGACCATTAGCTGGTGGGTAATATGCCATTGATACGATACTTTGGATTCTAAACTTATCGCAGAATCTCTGAAAACCGTGACTGACTAATTGTGTTCTATTATCATGGACTATTCGTCTCGGTACACCAAAATGGTAAATGACGTGATGTTTGATAAATTTGATCATGTTTGAAGCCTTGACTTCAAAGGAATTGCTTCTGTCCATTTAGAGAAGTAATCGATTACTGCTAAGATCAATCGATGTCCTTTGGATATTGGCAGAGAGATGCGTCTAATGATATCCATTCCCCACATCTCGAATGACCAAGATGGAGATGTTAGGTGCAAATTCCCTGGTGCTTGATGAATGAAATCACCATTGATTTGACATACATGATATCATTTAGCATAATCAACAGCATCTACAAACTTTTTTCGCCAATAATAGCCAAGCCTTCAGAGTCGATCCCCTAACTTAACTCCGGGTTGATGAGCTCCACACATTCCATCGTGAGCTTCTTTGAGAGTTTCTTGTGCCTCTTTCTAGAAAGGCAGCAAAGAAAAACTCCATCATGCGATTTTCGATACAAAGTTTGAGAAGTCGCATTGTAATAGAATCGAAGGGTCTTCCATTTGACGGTGGTTGCTTCTTTGGGATCATCAGATAATATGCCATACAAGAACATAGTCGATGAATGGGAATCGCTAATCCCTAGGTTCAAGATCGATAGAAGTTTCACATACAATCTCTGCTTTTGTCCCTTCTGAGTAATCTTCGAGAGGGAATTTGGGGTAATACAAGTCATGTCCCACAATGAATATCGTTGTTTCTGTCTTTGGTGGCAATGCCAATGAAGTTGCCAATGATGCTAAAGCGTCCGCATAAGTGTTTTGGACCCGCGAAATGTATCCGATAAAGAAGCCTTCAAACTTTTGGGCTAACTTTAATGCTACAAATTGGCATGGAACTAAATCCTCATTACGCACTTTGTATTCTCCTCGAACTTGATTTACGATGAGTTGAGAATTACCGTAAGCCTTGAGATATCGAATGTTGAGCTCCTCGACCAACTGCATCCCTAATAGCAAAGCATTATACTATGCTATATTGTTAATGCAGGGCTTGGTTAAGGAAAATCCTCTCAGAATCACATGACCGTTTGGGATACAAGCACCACCCCCACACTAGAGATAATTCGCTATTGGTTCTTGATCTAGACGCACCGTCGAAGAACAATTTTCATACTTGTATGACTTCTTGAGTTACGCAAGCTTCTACAACCTCATCTGGTAAATCTTCATATAATTTGAAAGAATCAGATACCGGATGATCAACTAAGAAATCTATCAGAGCTTGGCCTTTAATAGCCTTCTAAGACATGAATTGCATGGAATATTACGATAGAAGTATCGCCTATTTTTGAGACGGCAGTTCAATGAAGACGGTCTGGTCATGAGTACCCTCAAAGGATTTACTTTGGAGATGACATGAATTGATTGTCCAACCAAGTAGTATCGTATTTTCTGGACGACAAACACTAAAGCAAGACATTCTTTTTCCATCGGATTACATCGATATTCAGCTCCAATCATAGTTCTGCTGAGGTAGTAGATTACCTGCTCATGACCCTGGTCATTGTTCTGAGCTAACAAAGCTCTAAAAGAATGATACATGGCTCTCATATATAACAAAAATGGTTTTCCTGATACCGGAGCAACTAGGACAGTAGTTGAGTAAGGTATCGTTTGATCTCCTCAAATGCCATTTAGCAATTTTTATCCCAAACGAATGAGACTCATTTCTTCATCAACTTGGTGAAGGGTTGGCAACGTCCCGAGAGATTTGATATGAATCTTCGGATGTAAGCCAATCTACCTTGCAAGCCTCTGAGTTCTTTGATGTTCCTTAGAGGCGGTATTTCTTGGATGACATGAACTTTTTCTGGGTCGAGAGAAATCCCTTTAGATGTGACTATAAATCCTAGGAATTTATCGTTGGCTATCCCCCAGGAAGGATTTAGTTAGATCCATCTTCAGTTGACGTGCTCGCATTATGTCAAACATCATCTTCAGATCTGAAAGATGATCGCCTTTGTTTTGGTTTTTCACAACGATATCATCCATATAACATTCTCTTTTGCATAGATGTTCATGAAAAATTTTATTCATTACACGTTGATAGGTTGCACCAGCGTTTATTAATCCGAAAGGCATTACAATATAACAATATACCCCCAGTGGCGTTCTGAAAGATGTATGCTTTTCATCTTCAGCGTACATTTTGATCTGGTTGTATCCTGAAAATTCATCCATAAAAAACATCCCCTCATACCTACAAGTATTGTCAATCATGACATCTGTGATGGGGAGTGAAAATTCGTCTTATGGACATGCAACATTCAGGTCACGAAAATCGATGCAGATCTAGACCTTGCAATGTTTCTTGGGTACTGTAATAATGTTAGCCACCCAATCAGGATGTTGTTCCTCCCTGATGAAACCTGAATCGATAAGCTTTTTGACCTCCAATTCAATTGCGTCCATGATCTTCGGACGAAACCAACATTTTTACTATTTTACGGGTTTTGCATCCGGATCGATGTTGAGACGATGCATGGTAACCTTTGGGTCTAGGCTAGGTATATCTTCGTAACTCCAAGCAAATACATCTATATATTCTCGAATGAGAGCTATAAGGTCTTCTTTCCTGGATAGTGATAAGCTCTCGCTTATAAAAATTAGCTTGGGATTGGTTTCGTCTCCTATATTTATCTTGATCACCTTATCTTTAGTGGACGACTCACGTTGTTCAAAGAGCATGTCCTATAAGATGTTAAGGCATTTGATCCAATGATCGTTGGTTGGTTCGATCAACTTTTCATCATCCTCTTCATCCTCATATGGATGACTAACTGAAGTCATGTTCCCCAACATGCTTTTGAAGAGTTTTCTAATGCTCACATCGGAGTCCCATGATAATGTTCCGGATGAATGGTCTTGATGTAAACATTCGCAGGCTTTATTTTATGAAGGGGGAGGTGTTGAGACATAGCCTAACCCTCTCCCAATTTTATGGTAATAATCAGGAGGTTTTCGTTCTGGAGTGAAAGATCGAATCTGTGATCGCCTTCCTTTCCCGAAATTCAACCCTTCTTGATTGTTAAAATCATATCCCATATTCCTCATCATATGGAGGGCTTTAGATTCATAATGATGGAATTGTAGGATTTCGATGTCATCCTCTGAACTTTTCTGATTTGATAACTCAGAGTTGGCTTTCCCAAAATAGATCGGCTTTTGACCTTTCTTCTTAGCCGGGACCATGAATTAGACTTTATGCGCGTCTTCCATCTTCTTGAATGTGGTGAAAGATGACTTGAATTGCAGATTAAGTGATGCCTTGGCATACAATGTATGTCATGGATCTGTGCTTACATCTGTATCAGTCCCTGTTTTCTCACATTCAAAGAATACATCAGACACGTAAACCAAATTGAAATTTTTATGAATGTACCACTTGCCCTCACTAGCTATATCATTATTATTGAGATTATTCTGGCTCATTACACTTAGATTCAATTCTAATAGGCACTCTTCCTCGGGTTCGGGCTCGGCGTCCGCTTTGTTACCGCTGTCGGGATCTTCTTTTGGCAATTCCGGCTCTTGGGAGTCCAAATAGAAAACTTAGTCAGTATGGTAGTTTTCCACCCCCTTGAATGGTTGTTTTTCAGCTATCAATGTTCTGACTTCTCCCTCTTCATTAACATACTTCATCACTTGATGGATGATAGAAGGGACAATGTGATTCGCATGAATCCAAGGTTGTCCCAATAATAAATTATAGGACGTGTTCGCGTCTATGATGTAGCAAGTCACTTCTGACTTGAGATCTCTAATCTGACACTTGAGTTTGATTTTACCCAAGGGTCGCATATGTTAGCATTGAAGCCAAAGATAGTGGTCTGTGTAGAGTTCAATCGATATAGAGGAATCCAAACGACTTGCATGACCCTGTATGGCATGATATTGAGCATTGAACCCGGGTCAACTTGGACTCAATTAATCTCAGAATATCTAATATACCCTGTATAGTACAAGGGTCTGTCATATCCTCTTGTGTGAATGATATGCAAGGCAGACTTTTGATAGCTTGCAAGCATTGTGCACAGGAAGGTCCTTTTGTAGCTTCTAAGACTACAAGAACTTGTGTGATGAAGCTCTGTATCCGTCAAAGCTTTGATGAGGGCTTTTCTCATGGACTTGGATAGCCTCAGGATCTCATAAAGAGCGATCCTGGCAGGGATGTTGGCTAATTATGCCATGACATCAAAATGGAAAGATCTACTTTATTCCCTGGTTTCTTGTTGGAGAAGGTTCTTTTTGTAGCGAACCTCCCTCTGCTTTTCCTTGTCGCCTGCTTTCTTGGGGACAGAACCCCTAGCCTCTTCAGCCTGTTCTTTTGCTTCTTGAGCAGTTTGATCATACTTCTTCAAATATGTATTCCCCGACCTAGTGCCTACTCAGGATTTGCTTCTTGGTCGGCGACAAGAGCAGTCCTCTCCTCTTCTGAGTCAGTGAGAGAGACCAGTTGTGTATCATCTTCATCAAGAGAGGGGCTAATCATGTAGGAATATTTAGCCTTGCTTCTCTTTTTCTTTCCTAACGCACCTGTCCACTGTTGATCTTCAAGCAAGTCAGGATGAACCCACATTATCTCTCCTTATGGAGTGGTAAGGGGTACCAATCCTTTATCTTTCAGATCATGCAGGTCAGCGTTTGTCAGGTGCATCTCTCCCTTAGGAATAGGGATGACGCTGTTGGGAGACAAAACAGGCAGAAAATCCTCAAACTTAACTGATATCTTGTTAATAGATACGGTCTCCTGTTCTGGCTTCATCTTGAGCACTTCGGCGTCAACCAATGCCTGTAGGATATCTTTAAAGATATAGCATCTCTTTGTTGGATGCCCAAGCATTCTGTGATACAGGCAATAGTTAAAATCATCTACTTTTCCCACCTCTTCAGGCCTCTTCACATCAGGAAGCTTTAACTTGTTATTCTTCTGAAGTAACTTGAACAGAGTAACCACATGATCATCCTTAAAAGAATACTGCTTGGCTGCTTTTTGTTGACTCGATAGCTTACCTTGCTTAGCAGATGGCACTCGAGTATTAGTGTCAGTGGCGAGGGCATCATTTCTCTTTGATTAGGAAGTATTACCTTGACCACGTTGCACCGGTTGTTTTTGTTTACTTGTCTCTTCAACTTTGATCTGGGCAATAATTTCTTCAGCTTGTTCTCCTTAAGAGACTAGCTATTTCTAGGAACGGCACTCTGTGACCCCCATTTGAGCTATGAGATTGGTCTGCAAATTATGCCGATAGGTTTCCAGCAGAGTAGATTGTTTCATACCCGAAGGGCATCGCAGGGTCATGCTTCGGAATCTTTTGACAAAGGCTTTAATAAACTCCCCTTTCTTCTGTTTGGTGGCAAGAAGGGTAGGGATGAAAACTTCTGGGTCATCTTTGACGAACCTTGCTAGAAATAGCCTTTCTAAATCTGTCCACTTCTAAATAGATCCGACAGGAAGTTTCATAAATCATTCAAAGGCAACCCCCTTGAAAATAAAAAGATGAATTCCTACTATTATATGCAATGCAACCCAAGGAATTGAAAGCGACTAAAATGATGGTAAAAAGAAAATCTATTTTTATTTTTTTATGGTCAACAATCGAACAAAAGTGAGAAGGGAGATATTGTTTGAATTATTATCTTATTAGTAATTATTCAAGTGGAGGGTGAACTTTATTATGGTTGACGAAAATAATTTTTTTAAGTCCTACTTGTCTCTAATTGTGAAGACTAACTAGAGGGTGGAATTGAAAATACTAGATAGAAGACTTACCTCAATCAAATCTTCGAATTCTCGATCTCCATTTCTTGATCTTCAAGCTCCAAGAGGTTCCTTCACAAGAAAACACACAAGTTAAAGAACCAAAATAATTAAAATCTTACTAAAACACCTTCCTTGACAACGACGCTAAAAACTTGATAGTGCATAAATGATGTTCAAAAGTTACAAGTGCACAATCAATCAAGTTATCAAGTTATAGTATAAAAAGTTATCGATCCCACGAGAAAGGTGTTTGTAAGAAATAATTAGAATCGGTTCTTATGTTGTGTGTGACAATTAGGAGTGATAAATGTGATTATAGAGAGATAGAGAGAGTGATTGTATGTGAATAAGCATAAAATAAGATTGAGAATAGATAGATAAAGAGTGGATGTGATAAAAAGAATCAATGTAATCAAAAAGAAAAGAAAGAAAGATGAAGGAAATAAAATCAAGACCACTAAAAGAAAATTCAAGAATTAAAGGAATAAAACAAGAAAGTAAAAGATGGAGGATTCAATTAAAAATATGAGAAATCTAGAATTGAATCAACTAACTAATCTCGCTTATAAAATATGAATCATTCTCTTTTTATCATATTCTACTTTAGATTTATTAAGTATAGATTATCAAACCACTCAAGGAAAGTATAACCTATCAAATTATCATCCAAATAAAATTATTACTAATGAAAAGATTAACAACTAAATAGTAATTCTAGAATTTCTTTTACCAATTAGTTAAGTTTAATATCCTAAACATAAACATTTTAAGCATAAGAGAATGATTAACAAATTATAAAAGAAATAAAGCTAGTTTTATGCAATTTCTAGAATCATACGAGTATTAATTCCACATCAAAAGAAAAGACAATCCCCCAGAGGGTTCTAGCCTCAAGGCGAATTAAAGAAAATAAAAATTAAATAAAATAAAAACTAATCCCAATAGGGTTCTATCCTCAAGACGAATAGTGCAAGAAAATAAAAATCTAAACTACAAAATAAATTGTAAGAACTAAACTACAAAATAAATTATAAGAATTAAATACGAGAAAATGAAAGTAATTCTACTTTATAAGCATGAAAATAAATCTAAGGCAAGTTGGTTCTATCCTCTTGGCTATTTAATAAGAAAATAAAGCAAAAAATAACAATATTAATAAAGAGGAAATTTACATCCCAAGAGGGTTCTTGCCTCAAGGTGAAAGCAAAACTCTATCTTGATCTTCATCTTCATCACTCCGTCTTCATCTTCATCATCAAATAAAGAGAAGAAAAGAAAAATATGAAGGGGTGAATTTTTTTATTAATTACAATAAAAAGTTATAATTTTGAAAGGTCTTCTCAATTAAAAGTAACCCTCCTCTCAAAATTGAGTTACCAAATTTTTGACACCCTCAACCTACCACTCTCTATCCCTATTTATAGCCTACAGGAATGAATGAGAACATTTGGATTAGACTTGGGCCCCAAGCCACTCAAAATCATCCATTAATCTCGCTACAGGAAAACTGCATCGATGCTGGCATCGATGCTAGTATCGATGCTAGCACGATACCTCCATCGATGCGCCCATAGATTAGCCATTGTATGCAAATTCTAACTTCATATATAGCTTCATCTCATCGAGATATGCGATTTTCATATATTATATGTAAAATTCCGTCTTTCGGATTAGGAGATATCGCCGTTTCTTTGCGGCCAACCATCTTGAATATGATTTCTTTTCATATTGGATTTTTTATTTTCTTTGACTTCTATAGGCTACTCGGCTTGACTCTGGGCTTCAATAAAAGGTTACAAAATGAGAACATTGAGGACTTTTGGGCTTTTATTCATTATTTCTTCATTAACCTAAAATTTAAGATAAAACAATTATTAGTGGTATACATATTCATGTAAAATAGATAATGAGAGCATAAAATTGTAATAAAATATGATTATAAAATACACTCACATCTAAACTTTTGTTAGTCCTCTAACAAAGAAAGAAATTAAAAATCCTAACTCACTTTCGTAGGAATCGCGGTTGTATTTAGTGCATATAACAAGCCTTTAAATCCCTAGGTTACCCTATAGGACGAGTTGTAGTCTCGTGAGGATTTGTAATGAATATACTCATAAAATTCGATCAACTTGCCAATTTAAAGAAGTCAGTATATAACTAATTTTACTTGATATATTTAGACATTCTAATTGAAGCTAGCTATTACTCAAGAAAACGTTTTTATATATAACTCTAAAGTAAATCTCCTAGAAAATCTTTTCATTATAGCAATACAAAACCAAGTCAAACTTAGAAATTTAATTTAAAAGTTTTGAAAAGAACATACTAACTCTTTGTTTTAAATAATTTTCAAGTCTCTTAATCAAAAATCATTTTTCTGGACCATATATACAAATATAAGTATATATATAAAAATATTGTTAGTATATATATTTTTCACTCTTTATTCTTTGGTGAATTTTTTCCTTCTTTATCGAGCTTTCTAAGTGACCATTTAATGAGTTTTGGGCTAATAAATCCTAACCCAATTGGGCTTAGGTCATGAAGTATGGAAATACTCATTGGGCTTAATTACTCGGTCAACTTAGGCTTTCTAAGATAGAATCACCTTGAATTCAAGAGTTTTTTTTGCTCATTTTTCACAGTCTTCTTTTGCAAAGTTAGTTTTTAATATATATAT